>VSMD01119275.1:0-26066 GCA_008750895.1 Mirza zaza
GTGTGAGCATGTGTGTGACTATGTGTGTGTGTGTGAGTGTGTGTGTCTGTGTGTGTGTGAGTGTGTGTATGTGACTGTGTGAGCATGTGTGTGACTGTGTGTGTGTGTCTGTGTGTGAGAGTCTGTGTGAGTGTTTGTGTGTGACTGTGTGTGTGTATGAGTGTGTGTGTGTCTGTGTGTGAGAGTCTGTGTGAGTGTTTGTGTGTGACTGTGTGTGAGTGTGTATGAGTGTGTGTATGTGACTGTGTGAGCATGTGTGTGACTGTGTGTGTGTGTATGTGACTGTGTGTGTATGTGACTGTGTGAGTGTGTGTGTGACTGTGAGTGTTTGTGTGTGTGAGTGTGTGTGAGTGTGTGAGTGTGAGTGTGAATATGTGCCCTAGACCAAAGTCAGGAGTGTGACCACCATCACTCCAGCGCCTCTGGACTGGCCATGCCCCTGCTTGGAATCCTCTTCCCAGGTGTCTGCACGGCTCACCCTCCACTGCCCTCAGATCCCTGCTCACACTCAGGGGCGTCCTTGGGAGAGACCTTCCCTGGACACCTCCTCTAGGGACCCTGGGTCATCCTTTCCTGACCTTTCCCTGTCTGTTTCCTCTGGGGCTCTTGTCCACAGCTGACTTCACATTCTAGATCTCTCTGCTTGTCTGTCTTCCTCCCACTAGGACGTGAGCTCCGTGAGGGCAGGGACGTGTCTGACCTTTGTTGTGCCCTAGAGCCTAGGACAGGCTGCAGACACCTGTGGGTCAGTGAATGAGTGTTTCCAGGGTCATACATGTCCTGGTGTTTATTTTACAATGAACATAAAGATAGTAGCTGACACTGGTGGGTAAGAGCCATGTTAGTGCCCCTGGTTATGTTTACTTGAAGCAGCACTCTGATATAGTTATTACCATTTTCAAAATGTAGTGACCATTGATGATGAACCTGGAGAACACAGAGCAATTAAGATTGTCCTGCCTCTTTGGAATTCCATTTCAATGTGACCTTCAGGTTGTGACCTCCTCTCCCGCTTTGGTGTTCCCTCCCTTCTTCAGGCGTCTATAGAAGACCCGTGTTGCTCAGAGCACTGTCCTCCCAGGAGACCCCAGCCAGTGTCTGTGCTCCCTCCTTGTACGGATCCCCAGGGCATCGTCCCTCTCACCTGTGAGCAGGAGCCCCTGCCAGGGGACTGAGGGGGGTTCCATGGTCCCTGCTGCCTGCTCTGTCCTCTGTGCAGAAGAGCTTCAGCTCCAGGAACGCTCCTGAGCACGGTTGGTCTGACCTGTCACCTCTGCTGTCCTTCCTCCCTCTGTGCTGAGCCTCCCCCTGGGGCAGGAGCACTTCCCAGGGTCAGGGGGCTGGGGCGGGGTCTGTGCCCAGGACACCTCCCTGTCCCTCCCCTCTCAGTCCTGCCTCCTTGTCCCTCCTTCCCCTTTCCCTCTATTCACATTTCAGGGCCCTGAAAACTCCTGAGGACTTTGCCTTTTTCAGCAAGGATTCTGTCACCCAAACCTACCTGCGTGTGCACGCACACAAACACACACATAGACAAGTACAACCAAAACAGACTCACACATACAGACACAGAGGTTGTGTATCCGGCCAGCTGAGTGAGGGAACTATCCCTCCTGGAGGTGTGCAGTGTGAGGCTCTAATTTGTCCTTCAAGGAGAGGCCTGTGCTGGCTGGTCAGTTGGGGGCTGTGGGCCCTGTGGTCACCAGGGACAGGTCTCAGGCACTGTCTGGCTCCCTGGGGTCTGGTGGCTGATTCGCGACTCAGGGCCCATCCAGGTTGTCCCTGACTATCCTGTGTGGCCTCTGTCTTTTGTGCTGCTGACTGTCCTGTGGTGAGCCTGCCTTCCCATGGGTGGTGCAGGGCAGTGGGCAGACTCCCAAGGGCCCCGTAGGATGTGGCTCTGAGACCCAAGAGGGGCGGGCAGGGCAGAGCAGGGGCTCAGACCTGGATACACCGTGCTGACTCCTGACTGCCTCTGGGGCCAGGATGGGCTCAGCCTCCTGGTGCTGACTCACCTGGGGTCTGGCCTCGAGGGTTTGGGGCCTGGTGAAGTCCCTCTGTGCAGAGGAAGGACAGGCAGTGGCCAGAGAACCCTGTGAGGGGGGAAAGTTGCTGCAGCTCCGGGGGTGGTGGGTGTGGATCGTGTTCTGGGAGGGAAGGGGCTCCTCTCTCACCCCTGTCCACCTGTTGAGCTCTGTCCTCCCTCCCCAGTCATGCGGGGTGGAGGCCCCACATCTGCCAGAGAGCAGGGTTCAGGTGGTCACACCCTCCACGGTGCCTGTGCCCTGACTTCGCACACTGCGGGGCAGGTCACCCTGTGTCTGGTCCATTTGCTTCCACCATAAGGAGCCCCTCTGTCCTGTCGGCTCCGGGCTGGGCCCTGACTCCCCAGGGAACAGGACAGGCGGAGCCAGGCGGCATTTGGTGAGCAGGTGCAGAAATAGTGATGGCAGCGGGGCGCAGTGGCTCACGCCTGTCATCCCAGTACTTTGGGAGGCCGAGGCAGGCGGATTGCTTGAGGTCCGGAGTTCGAAACCAGCCTGAGCAAGAGTGAGACCCTGTCTCTACTATAAATAGAAAGAAACTAATTGGCCAACTAATATATATAGAAAAAATTAGCCAGGCATGGTGGTGCATGCCAGTAGGCCCAGCTACTTGGGAGACTGAGGCAGAAGGATCGCTTGAGCCCAGGTGTTTGAGGTTGCTGTGAGCTAGGCTGACGCCATGGCACTCGCTCTAGCCTGGGCAACAGAGTGAGACTCTGTCAAAGAAAGAAAGAAAGAAAGAAAGAAGGGAGGGAGGGAGGGAGGGAGGGAGGAAAGAAAGAAAGAAAGAAAGAAAGAAAGAAAGAAAGAAAGAAAGAAAGAAAGAAAGAAAGAAAGAAAGAAAGAAAGAAAGAAAGAAAGAAAGAAAGAAAGAAAGAAAGAAAGAAAGAGGTGATGTCGCTGGAGAGAAGGTCATGAGGGAAAGTGCCCTGTTGGGGAGGATGCGGGCACGCAGGGCAGG
Source organism: Mirza zaza (assembly GCA_008750895.1). Lineage (NCBI taxonomy): Eukaryota > Metazoa > Chordata > Mammalia > Primates > Cheirogaleidae > Mirza > Mirza zaza. The sequence continues at coordinate 3,004 of VSMD01119275.1, forward strand.
AGCTGCCTGCAGGGGGAGCGGCCTTCAGGTGGGGTCGCCTGGTGGCAGAAGAGGGGACAGAGAGGTGTGGGGAGCTTGGAGAGCGAGGAGCACCGTGGGCTTAGGCACAGCCCGGTGAGGGTCAAACCCCGCCAGGCTGAGGGCGGCGCTGAGGAAGGTTGGCGCCCTGGCTCCAGTTGGGGGATGTTGGCGTCCCCTGGTGGACAGTGGGGAAAGTGTAGATGGCAGAGGTGCCAGGCCTTGCAGGGTGTTTTATTCAACATCCACTTGTAGACATTTCCCGTGGGGTCTGACCCTTGTGTCTTGCCTAAAGCTCCTTCAGGTTCCAGCTCTGTGCGTCACAGTCTGTCCGTGTTTGTCTGCCGTAGGCTGCACTGTGCATGTCCCCGGGTCGGGGGCGGGGGTAGGAGGGGATAGGGATGACTGGAGCTGAGCACTGGGAGGAGGTCGAGGAGTGGAGGAGGGAGGGGCAAGAGAGGAAGGTCGGTGTCAGGGGAGCAGAGTGGGAAGGAGGGACAAGGCAACTTCACTTCTCACTCCCAGGGGCCAGAACAGGGGACCCAGACCCTGTGGACACAGCCCCACACACTTCATGTCCTGGGTCGGGAGAGGTGGAATTCATTCCTGTCCTGTTCACCTGGGCCTGGCCTCACCTGCTGGGATGGCGTCACACTCAGTGTCCCACACTGCGCTGCACCGCACAGAGCCTGTGTCCTCCTCTCCTCTCCCACCCACGCCTGGGTGTTCCTTCCTGCACCAGCTTCTCCCTGGGCGTCTGCTGCTGCCTCGGTCAGTGCCCCCCTGCTCCCATTCCAGGCTGCTGCCCATGTGGTCACTGCCCCTTCTCAATCTCTGGCCTCACTGGGCTCTGCCATGTGTTCTGAGCCCTGATCCCTGTGAGGGCGGAAGGGTGGAGCTGAGATTGGCGCTGTCCAAGGTGCTGCATTGTCTGGCCAGCTTGATCCTGAGGGACACCGATGTGTCACCCGTGAAGAAGCCCCAGGAGTCTGTGTCTCAGGGGTGCCTTAATCACAAGGGGTCCTGCTTCAGGGTGGGCTGGACTCATGACCTGCAGGGACCCAGTTCTGGCTCATGGACCAGCTCTTCCAGCTCCAGGTTCCTCTCAGTAGCTGATTCTCTTGTGTTGTCCTGAGCCCATTGTCCTCACAATGTCCAGATGGCCAGAGCTGTGTGTGGAGACCTAGTGGAGGCCCTGTGTCCTCACACAGAGTGTCCAGGGGACAGGCCCATTATATCCCCTTTCTGAACCCCACAACTAGATCTGAATGGTGGGTGGGGTCAGATAAAATCAGAAGCCACCGGAAGCCTGTATGTCCTGAGAGTGCTGAGGTCTGTGCCTCCAGCTTAACCCTCAGGCTCTTTGCAAATACGTTTACTTTATGCATCTGCAGTTGGCTGGTCAGCCTCAGGTTGCTAAATGTTTGGATCTTTCTTACAGAGGGTCATGAGGGGTCTGTAGTCTGTACATGATTATATTGAGGACTCTCTGATCAGGGGGAGTGTGTTTTACGTGGCGGGTTATGTCTCCACCAAAAACTTTTAAAAATTGTTTTAAAATATATATGAAAAATGTGCAACTTAAACAGTTTTCAGTGTGTAATTAAGTGGAATGCACTATGGTCACAAAGTTAAACAACCATCACCACTATTTTCCTACAGAAAACTTTCATCACCCCATACAGAAACTCTGTATCCATCAAACAATGACCCCAATTCCTCCCTGTATCCAGACTTTGATAAACTCTAATCTATTTTCTGTCTCTATGAAGTTACCTATTTTTGATATTTCATATATGCAGAATCATACAACGAATGTCATTTTGTTTCTGGCTTATTTCACTTGGCATACTGTTTCAAGGTCCATCCATGTTGTAGCATGCATCAGAGCTTCATTCCCTTTTATGCGTAATTAACATTCTGTTGTATGAATGCACCAGATGTATTCATCCTTCAACTGCTGTTGGGCACGTGGGTTGTTTCCACATTTTCCCTATTCGGAGAATTGCTACAGTGAACATTCCAAGCAAATACCTGAGTCTCTGTCTTCAGTTCTTTGGGTATGTGCCCAGGAGTCGATGAGGTTTTTCATATGATACTTGTATTTTTAGTTTTTAAAAAGCAGCCACAATATTTCCCAAAGTGGCTGCACCATTTCATAATCCCACCAGTGGTATATGAGGATTTTGTATTCTCCACGTAATGACAACATTGGAAACTTACCTCACACAAAATGGAACTCAAAATGGGCCACAGACCTAAATATAAGACCGATAACTACAAAAGTCTTAGAGAAACATAGGGCAAAAACTTCATGATATTGGATTTGGCAATGGTTTCTTTGTTAGGACACCAAAAGTACAGACAACAAAGGGAAAAATAGATAAATTGGCGTTCATCAAAATAAAAACCTTTCAGGGTTGGGGCTAATATGGCAGACTAGGAGCAGCCTGCACATGCCACTCTCCTGGAGAGACTTGAAGGTGGTGAGTAGTGTATCCACAGATTGTACTATGAATCAAAGGAGAGAGGTGAAAGTAGGCACCGAAAATGAAGAAGGAAGACAGGTGACCTGTGCTGTGGTTTGGCAGTACACAGGAAAGACGAGCACACACATGGGGAAAGCACAGAGGGGAGAATCCTGGAGCTCCACACTCCCCCACCATCATTTCTATGCATCCTGTGGGAGGGACCCAGCACTGCAGAAGACCACAGGACTGACATAGAGAGCTGTGTGGAGACTGCAGAGGCATTGCTCTGGAGAGAGGGCACAGCAGTGACCCACTGGCTTGTAAACCCTGGGTGCTGTGGCTGGTGCCATTTTAAAACCCTAGACCCAGAGTGCTGCCTTTATCCAGGTGTCAGTTCCATTGCTGGTGCCTCCTTATCGCCCCTCCCAGTCTGTGGTATGGGGTGGGAGCAGGGAGGCCAGCACTGTGCTGAATTCTGTGGGCAGGTGCCACATGCCCCCACTGCAAGTGGGATCCTGTGTGGTCTGGCAATCACTGCTGTTTGTCAGCGTGGTTGGGCTGCACCTAGGCCAGCTTCCTGCTCACAATGCTGTAGGCAGAGGATCTGAACAGGGCAGCTCTCAAGCCAGAGTGGCTGATAATCGTCACCCCTGCAGGCATGAGTGCAGCTGCCCTCAAGCTGGTCCACAGCCAACAAATGTTGCCATCTATGGATTTGAGTGGACGGCTGTCAAGCTGGTTCAGGCTGTCAATTGCCACCGCTAGAGATCCCAAGCAGGACTACACTCGAGCCACATGGGATAACAAATGCTGCCACCCGTGGATTTGAGCAGGGCAGCTCCTAAGCCAATGTGGGCAGAAAATCAGTGCCACCCACAGGTGTGGGTAGGGCTGTGCTCAAGTGGGTGCAGCCTGACGAGTGCCACTGCCTGGGGATCTGAGTGGAGCAGCTCTTGAGCTGGCTCAGGCTGACATTCCCAATAGCTGACAGAACTAGGTGGGGCATTCACTCACTCTGCAATGTTGAGACCACCAGTGACAACCACAGGGCAATGGCAAGGTAGGAGATGCAGGAGAGCTGTAGTGTTAAACACTCACAGTACATAGAGTCCCAGCAGGGGAGAACAGGTGCGCTACATGCTTATCTGTCTTGAGCTGAGAGAATTGATTTCAGATGAGAAGAAACCAGAATAAGAACTCTGGCAACATGAAAAAAAGAAGCTATTTTGACATCCCCAAGGGATGTCAATAGGTCTCAAGCAATGGATGCCAACCTACAGAAAATGATCAAAGTGTCAGAGATGGAATTCAGAATATGGATGGCAAATAAAATGAATGGGATTGGAGAGAAAATTGAACACCAACACGAAGAAACCTCCCCAAAAGACATAACAATCCTAAATATATATGCATGTAACACAGAAGCTCCCAGATTCATAAAGCAAATTCTACTAGAACTAAGGAAACAAATAACAGTAGCATCATAATTGCCATGAACTTCAGCACCCCACTGATAGAGCTGGATAGATCATCAAAAGAGAAAATACATAAAGAAACACTGGACTTAAATGAGACTCTAGAACAAATGGACCTAACAGACCTTTACAGAATATTCTACCACAAAACTACTGAAAATACATTCTTCTCATCAGCACATGGGACATTTACCAAGATTGATCATATCTTAGAACGCCAAACATGTCTCAGCAAATTAAAAAAAAATTGAAATCATACCCTGTATGTACCATGTACCTTCTGAGACCACAGTGGAATAAAACTAGAAATAAATTCCAAGAGAAACACTGAAATCTACACAAAATCAAGGAAATTAAACAGCTTGCTGCTGAATGATCCTTGGGTCAAGGATGAAATTAAAATGGAAATCAAAAGATTGCTTGACCTGAATGACAAAGGGACACAAGCTTTCAAAATCTATGGGATACAGACCTGGCTGTGGTGGTTCACACCTGTAATCTTAGCACTCTGGGAGTCCCAGGCAGGAGGTTCGCTTGAGGTCTGGAGTTCAAGACCAGCCTGAGCAAGAGTGAGATCCCTCTGTACTAAAAATAGAAAAAATTAGCCAGGCAACTAAAAATAGAGACAAAAAATTAGCTGAGCATCATGGTGAGCACCTATAGTCCCAGATACTCAGGAAGCTGAGGCAGGAGGATTGCTTGGGCCCATGAGTTTGAGTTGCTGTGAGCTAGGCTTATGCATGGCACTCCAGTCCAGGCAACAGAGCGAGACTCAGTCTCAAAAATAAAAAAATACAAACAAAAACCCCACAAAATCTATGGGATACAGCAAAATCAGTCCTAAGATGAAAATTCATAGCCTTAAATGCCTACATAAGAAAGGCAAAAAGATAATAAACTAACAACCTAAGGTCACATCTCAAGGAAGTAGAAAAAGAAGAACAAATAAAACCCAAAGTCAGGAGAAGAAAAGAAATAACAATGCTCAGAGCAGAACTGTATGAAGTTGAAACAAACAAATAAAAAATCAATACAAAGAATCAAAGAAACAAAAAGAGGGTTCTTTGGGGGAAAAAACCCCAAAATTAGTATACAAGTAGCTAGATTAACCAGAAATAGAAGACAAGGGACTAAAGTAAACTCAATCAGAAATGAAAAAGGAGAAATTACACTGACACCAGAAGAATACAAAATATCACCCATGAATACTACCCAAAACTCTACACACAATAACTAGAAAGCCTAGAGAAAACACATAAATTTCTGGAAACACACAACTCCTAAGGCTGAATCAAGAAGAAACAGAGCCGGGCACGGTGGCTCATGCCTGTAATCCTAGCACTCTGGGAGGCCGAGGTGGGCGGATCACTCGAGGTCAGGAGTTCGAAACCAGCCTGAGCAAGAGCGAGACCCCGTCTCTACTATAAATAGAAAGAAATTAATTGGCCAACTAATATATATAGAAAAAATTAGCCGGGCATGGTGGCGCATGCCTGTAGTCCCAGCTACTCGGGAGGCTGAGGCAGAAGGATTGCTTGAGCCCAGGAGTTTGAGGTTGCCGTGAGCTAGGCTGACGCTGCGGCACTCACTGTAGCCTTGACAACAAAGCGAGACTCTGTCTCAAAAAAAAGAAGAAGAAGAATAAGAAGAAACAGAAACCCTGAACAGACCAATAACAAGCAGTGAGATTGAAGCAATAATTTAAAAAATCTTTCAAAAAAAGAAGTCCCTGACCAGACATATTCACAGCAGAATTCTGCCAGCCCTAGAAAGAAGATGTGCCTAGAAAGAAGATATACTGCAGAAATCATTGCATAGCATCAAGAAGGAGAAAATCCTCCATAACTCATTCTATGAAGCCAGTATCACCTTGATATCAAAGCCAGGAAAGGACACAATGAAAGAAGAAAACTATAGACCAATATCCCTTATGAACATAGATGCAAAAACCCTCAGCAAAGTACTAGCAAATCCTCAACAAACCAAATTCAGCAGCTCATTGAAAAGATAATCCACCATGATCAAGTGGGTTTCATTCCAGGGATGCAAAGATAGTTCAACATACACAATCAGTAAAAGTGATTCACCACGTAAATAAGCAAAAACAAAGACCATATGATTATCTCAATAGGTGCAGGAAATTCACCACCCTTTCATGATAAAACTAACAAACAAGGCATAGAAGGAACATATCTCAAAATTATAAAAGCCATTTTTAACAGACCCACAGCCAACATCATACTGAATGGGGAAAGGCAGAAAACATTCTCCATAAGAACTAGAACAAGAGCAAGATGCCCAGTGTCACCACTTCTATTCAGCATAGTACTGGAAGTCCTAGCCAGAAGCTATCAGGCAAGAGAAGGAAATAAATGGTATCCAAATTGGGAATGAGGAGATCAAACTATCTCTGTTCACTGATGATATGATGTTGTATCTAGGAAATCCTAAGGACTCCTGGAATTGATAAATAACTTTATCAAAGTCTCAAGTTACAAAATCAGTGTTGGTGGTGTGTCTGGTGCACTGTAAAGAACATCAGCGAGGACTTCTTTGTCTTCTATGAATGTATAGTTCCCTTCAACACCCTCCCACTGCCACCACCAAGTTTGGTCCTGGGGAAATACATCCCTCTTTCACAAAGGGGTTGAGGGAGAAGGCAAAGGAGCAAACCTGTGTTTATCTAGTATTTACCTATATATACATATTTCATCAGCTACAGATGCAGACACTGTCAAACACAGTATCTCATTTAACCCTCACATCACCATTTGAGTGCAAGTATGGTTCCTCCTTTTGGTAAATGGCACTGAGAAAGGCTCACTCATCCCAAATCCCTGTAACTATATTGTGATGCAGGTGTGGCCTGTTTTGCCACATTTTCTCCTCCTTTCTGCCTCCATAGACAATTAATCTTATTTACCTGGATTTGGGCTGCTAGAGACCCTGGACATCAGCATTAGTGGCAGCAACAGAAGGAGGGAAGAGACTAGAACTTTCATTATGCCTGTCAGTGCTGCAGTGAGTAGCTGGAAGAGTGGATGGAGGTTCCCAGGTAGAAGGTCCTGATCTCTCTGGATGGCTCAGGCCAGGTGCTTGGGCTGGTATTTGATCTGCATGTAGTCCCAGGCCAGTGTTCCCATTAGAGGGCAAGAAAAGTGAGGTGACACTGGCCTTGCTGTTAGGTAGCAGATCAGACCATGTGTGTTACGGGAATCTGGGAGATAAAACTGGACAAGCAAAAGAAGTTCAGCACTCTTAAGAACATAAGAAGGTGACTGATAACTTGGCAGCAGTGCTCGTTCCCTCCTGTGCTCCTGCCCGCCTCCCCACTCCCGGTGTGTTATTTCTTCCTCAAGTCTTTTTTTTCTCGTTTTTGTTTCCTTATACCTTGCAGTGATTCTCTCTAGCCAAACATTTGTCAGGAAAGTGGGTGCTAAGTGTTGGCAGAAGAGAGGATGACATGGTCTGTGTCCCCTCTGTCCTCCGCGCCCATCCTGGGCACAATATTGGCGATAGTAGTGTTGTTGCCTGGGAAGTTGCCCTGTCCTCGCTCTGTTCACAGTTCCCTCCAATTCTGTAGCCACGTGAGGTGGCAGCAGAGCAGGATCCAGGAGAAGATGGAACTTCTCTTGCCCAAGACACCTCCACTGGAGCAGCGGGTTCAGTCAGGCCTCCTCTTCCATCTGTCGGGGAGGTGCCCGAGGCTTGGCTGCTCCAGTCCAAAGGAGAGGGAACTGGGTTGCAGAAGACGCCCCAGAGCTTCAGGTCCAAGAGGGTTCGAGAAACAGGAGCCACTTTAGGGAAGGAGCACTAAAGTGTGTTTGCCCAGCTGCTGGGGCTCCTGGCTCCAGACCTTGTTTGGAAACGGCCCCAGGCAAAAGAAGAAAGGTAATAATACCTATAGTAAATGTTAAGGGTTATGGGAAAACTTGCCGTCTATTCCAAAGACAATAGGAAATGTGCTCAGAGAGAGAGGAGAGGCTGGGCTTGAATGCTGGGTGATATTTGTGGTGGCTGAAGGGAAGGTTCACAGGAAGCCTCCCTGGAAGACTCCAGGCGGGAGTGAGAGCAGGTGGGATGACTTTGTTTCCACTAAGAGGAGGGAAGAGGCAAGGCATGAGTCAACCCCCTTTTGAGGTTTGTCTGATCATTCTTTCTCAGTTTTCAAATCATCCCAGCCTGTTGGCACATTGGAGAGTTGATTGTAGCTTTGCTACCACAGAGTTTATAAATCACCCACAGGTGCCAGGCACTGTCCTGGGCAGTGGAGACTGTCCTCGAGTTCAAGGCTCAGGCTTGGCCTGGGCTTCGTTTGGTACAAACCATGGGTGTGGATTCTTTCTGGAAAATTCTACAAATGGTCTCTGTCTTCAGGAGCCTTGAGTCTAGCCATAGAGATGAATATACTTCATAGAGCCTAGAGATTCAAGTGCAGTCAAGTTTCAGAAGTGGCAGGAGTTCCCTGGGGACCAAGAGGGACTCGGGCTTGGGGCTTGGGTGGAATTTGAGCTGGTCTCACAGGAGGGTCAGGGCTACATTGGTGGATGGCAGAGAGGGGCACGTTGTAGCACGGGGACTCTCTGGAGGTTATTGGTTGGGAGTATTTGAGGGCAGAAGCTGTTTATGGTTTGTTTTTGTATTTCCTTAACTCATGCAGGGCCAGGCACTTTGGGAGTACTCTGTAAATGTTTGTCAAATTGAGGGATCGTTTGTGAGCCTTCACCCATGAGAGGGAGAGTTACATGCACTTATGGAAAGTAGCCGCACGGTGGCAGGACAACCCCACTGCTGTTCCCTAAACTCTATAGGACGTGGGCAAGTCTGAGAAGGCCTGTTAGGGTTAGGAAAAGACACAAAGGAGGCGTAAGCTTTTTTTCTTCTTTCTCCTGTGAAGTGGCAAAGTTGAGGTGAGCGTGAAATCAAAGAACTGGAAGACACTTTACAGAAGCGCTTCACAAACTCTAACGTGCTTATGCATCACCCAAAGCTTTTCTTTAAATACGGATTCTCATTGTTCCAACAGGGCCTGAGATCCTCCACTTCTTGTGGGTGTTTGGATGAAGCCCTTGCTGCTGGCTGGGGACCACACTTTGAGTTGCAAGACTTTAGGGCCACTTAGGTTAATTCTCCCTGCTCCTGATTTGTGGCTGAAGAGAGGCTGAAGCCCAGGGAGAGCACATAACTTGCCTAACAGAGCCAGGACCTTAGTTTGCATTTAAACCCTGGGCTATGGCCTCTTCATCCAGTTCTCTCTCCACTGCGTCATGTGGCCTCCTTTGCTGTTGTGAGTGGCATCTCTTTAGCTTGGGAACCTAGGACCCTGATTTCACCATCCCCCTGGGCTTGCTCAAGCTGTCACGTTGGTTACTCATTTACTCAAAACCTTCAGGGGCTCTTCTATAATCACAAGAAAAAGTTCAAATGTCACTGTCTAGAGTTCCTCACTCGACAACATATGGCTCCCTTTGGCAAGCTTACCTAACTTCCCTATTTTTTAATCCTCTCTTTCTGCCCCAGCTCTTTCTCCCTGCTCCTTCCTGTCCCCTAAATGTGCTGCATTCAGTTATCTTTTGGGGGTGGTGGTGCTGGGACGGGCTCTGGAGCTTGACAGTCCCAGTTTCTCATCCCAGACCCACTGCCAGCCTTGGCAGGTTCCTTCACCTTTCTGAGGATCAGCTTCCTCCCTTGAAATAACCCGTATGTTGGTTGAAGGAATGAATAAAATAACACGGAAACCCACTCTTCTTCCTGGGGGCCTCTTCAAAAGTAGCATCTATGGTGGTGCCTGACACCTGGCTCCCTGGGCTCATATTTCTCCTTGTTTCTGCTTTCCTGAGGTTTAACCAATGAGGGCCTGACCTGAATCCTGCCTCTTTCATGGAAACTTTCCCAGCCATTCCAGTCCCAGTTGATCCCACCCTTCCATAAATCATCTCACCCGTGTGTTATCATTTAGTCATGTGCCAGCCCTCTCAGTGAGACCCCATAGGGAAGCTTGAAGGATATTGGCTGTGTGATAACTGAGGGGTAATTGAGTTAATTCTTCTGTTAGTGCTTTCTGCATGTTAGAACCACCTTCTCTTTGTCTCAGCTGTTGACTAGCAACAGTTCCTCCTGCACCAGCTGTCTAGACCCTGGTGGTCTTGTGAGCACCTTAGGGATTGCTGTTGTCAGGGTCCTTCCTGCCTCTGGATTTTGGTAAAATTGGTGTTTGCTTTTGTATGTTATCAGATGGACCCTCTAAGGGAGGGATTGATGAAATTGCTTTATGCAAACCCAGGATAATGACTCTAAGGAAGTTGAGCACAGTGTCTTATTGCTTCAACAGCCTGGTAGCAGGAGATGTGTATGCTTTCCTATTTCATGAAATTTATGCCAGGGTCTTTACTCTCTTACTTCAGAAGAGATTAAAGACAATAGACCAAGAGGGAGGACAAGGCTAGTTAAGGGAGTGAGGAGATCACATACCTTGGGTCTGAATTCTGTGAATTGTACATTCAGTGTACCTGGAGATGTCCAACTTTGCATGTGTGGTCATATGTTTATATCACATAGTTCATAATCCCTCTTGCCAGAGCAATTAGGAGCTCACATCTGGCTTATGACAGTAAAATTACATTGTTTGTGCTTTCCCTGCAGCAAATGTTCCTCTCAGGTCTGGAGATAAAACAGGCCAGGAGGGCTGGAGAATTCATTTAGTGTCCTGCCTTCTCTTGTTATTGGACAGCAGTCTACTCACCCATCACTTTCTCAATCAGGGTTTTTTTGGCCTTCCCATTCCCTTGCAGTGAGTCCATGACAAAGTCCAGATATATTTATTTGTGCCTAGAACTGGATGTTCTTTTAAAAAGAGAGGCCCAAGGAATGGCTTCCTAGCTGATTTTCAGATTTCTAATCATTGTATAAGCTGTTGATCTCCAACCCTGGATGCAGGTTAGAATTACCTGTAGAGCATATATATTTTCTTTTTTTTTTTTGAGACAGGGTCTTGCTCTGTCTCTCGGGAGGCTAGAGTGCAGTGGCGTGATCACAGTTCACTGCAACTTCAAACTCCTGGGCTCAAGTGGTCCTCCTGTCTCAGCCTCTGGAGAAGCTGTGATGACAGGTATGTGCCACTATGCCCAGCTAAGTTTTAAAAATTGTTTGTATACACAGAATCTCACTATTACCCCGGCTAGTCTTTAATTTCTAGGCTCAAGCGATCCTCCTGCCTTGGTCTCCAAAAGTGCTGGGATTATAGGTATGAGCCACTGTGCCCTGCCCCCATAGGGCATTTAAAACATACAATGCCTGTGCCTTACCCCAAGAGAGTCTGATTTGATTGGTCTATGATGTGGCCCAGGCATTGGTAGTTCAGGAATGCTTCCCAGTGAAACAGTCATTTCACAGTGGAGGACTTTAGCCTAGTGGTCAAAGTTAACATCCCAGTGATCAGAGGTATCCACATCCTGGGCCTCCCACTATCATGGACTAAGAAGGCGCAGCTTCTGTTCTGTGGTTCCCGCCCAAACTGTGCAGCCTGAGTTTAATCATGAGGAAATATTAGATAACCCCAAACTGAGGGTCACAGTACAAAATAACTGGCCAATATTCTTCAGAAGTGTCAGGGTCATAAAGGCAAAAGAAATTCTGAAGAACCGTCCCAGGTTACAGGAGACTAAGGAGACAAAACAACTAAATGCAATGTGTGATCCTAGACTAGGTCCTGGTCCAGAAAAAGGACATTGGTGGGAAGATAGATGGAATTTGAACATGCTCTGTATATTAATTAGGTGTTCGATGCCAATGATAATTTATTGATTTTGAGGGTTTTACTCTGGTTATCTAAAATGTGAATATTTGTGGAAGTTGAGTAAAAAGTTCTTGGGGCCTCTCACTACTTTTGAACATTTTTGAAAGTCTGAAATTATTTCAAAAAGAATAGTTAAAAAAAAGAAAAAAAGAGAAGGCTCCCAGGTGTTTCTAGTGAGTTGCCAATGTTGAGACTTGCTTCTTTAGTTCTCTTCCCTAATACTGTGAAAGTAATCTTCCTGAAAATGCTGTTCTGTCATGTGACTGATCTCCTCAAAGTTTTCCAGTGATTCCTATCATCCATAGGATAAAGTTCAGATGCCTTAGGCTGCCACTCAAAGCTCCCAAAGCAAGGCCCCAATCTACTCCCTTGATCTACATAGAATGACCTGACCCACATTTCACTTTCTCAAGTCTGAACTCATTCTCATTCTCTCTTTCTTTTAATAATACCCTTGCCTTCCCACTCATGAAGTGTTCTTCATCCTAAGGTTCATTTCAGATCCTGTCACTTCACTGAAGCCCTGTGTGGTTTTTTTCTATTAGAAGCAGAAATATTTCCTTTCTTTGAATTCTGGTAGTTACAATGGTGTGAAGTGAAACATGAGCTTTAGATTTAGAAATGTGTAGATCTGAATCCTGGTTCCATCTTTTAGTGGTTCTGAGGTAAGGGACAAGTTGATTGACATTTTGGAATAGAGGGATAGTCATACCTACTTCAAGAAAGGTCATTGTGAGTATTAGATGAAGTGCCAACATAAAAGTCCCCAGTACATAGCAGGTTCCTTCCACTTCATTTTTATGACTCAGTGGTTGCCAGAGGTATTGTGGATGATGCAAAGGCTCTTATCGAAATTTCCTCTGGAGCCTTTTAAAAATATTTGCACCTGGTTATCACTAAGATGATGGGCATTCTTTAACTGAACTGAAAGCTTGGGCCTTTAAGGAATTCAACTGAATTTTTTTTTCCTGGAACACAGCTCAGTAAATAAGTGGACAGAGAAAAGTAACCCAACGGAGGGGTGGGGAGACAATGGGTTTCTAAATGGGAGAAAGGTGTCTTGTTTCCAAACTCACTGCTTTGCTCACCATCAGGCAACATCAAGAAAGTACAACTCCTTAGTGCAAGTCCATAAAGCTGTGAGTCCCGCATAACCGTTCACTGATCCATTCCCTGCCCAGGTGATGTGTACCTAGGTGAGCCAGGTCCTCTATGAGTGGAACCCTTGTCTCCCTTTTCTGCCTCCTCCACCTCCATAGCTCAGTGCTGGGTGCTCTGGTCGTGCCCCAGCTTCCAGGACTCCAGTGTTGGTCTGAACGGCAAGGCCAGGAGAGGCAGGGTGAGAAGGAAGTCAGGTGCCAGCAGGCATGCAAAGAGAAAGGTGGCACTGCATTTGTCAAAGACCACAAACTCTGGGTGTCTTTTATACCTGTTTCTGGACTAAGAATCTTTTCCCCTTTGTGACCATTTGAGGGACTCGCCCTCCTCATAGTTCTTTCTCATTATACTTTCTTTCCCTGGTGCACCCCATTTATGACCAGAGAATGGCTGTGCAAATCATTGACAACTGAGTAAAAGTGACTTATTATAAGACTGAACAGCTGGTCCTGCTTTTTCCCCAGAGACCGAGATTCATAAAATGAAGCTTTTAGGGAGGGCTGTGGAGTTGTGAGTTTGGTGTTAGTGAACAGGTGCACAGGTGAACAGCCAGACAGAAAACAAAATGCTGTTTGTCAAAAATCATTCTGGAAGGTGGATGCCATTCAGGAGACCTCAGAAACCTTAGGGCATCCTCTGCTCAGATAGGGTGGTGGATGAGGTTAAATTATGGACTTGGACCACATTATGTACATTCGTTAACTTCTCTGTCTCGGTGTTTTAAATTTGTAAAAATAGGTATGATTTTGCTCACAGGATTTTTGGTGAGGATTGTAACTATAAGAAAAGCCCATAGGGTCGTGCCTGGCACACAGTGAGTGCTGAGTCAGTGTGAGCTATCCTAGTTAAGGGAGTAGGGGCCACCCTGGTCATCTATTGTGGGGGGTGTTTTCTAGCCCCTGGCAGGACAGCAGGAGATGAAAATGGTTAAGTGGGAGGCTTAACTTCCAGGAGTGGGAGGATTAGGGACCAGGAGCTCATGCACAACATTCTGGAAAATACCTTTACCAAGAGCAGGTATATCCAGAGTGGGTGTGGCTTCTGTGACAGTTATTGTCTCCTGAGGGGGTGATCAGGGAATGTGTCCTTGAGTCAAATAGTTTTGTGGAAAGCCAAGCCTAGAAACAGGATTCAGGGTGCCTTGCAAGCAGCATTGATCTTGCCCATAGAAAGCACTTATCTTGTTTAAGGAAAGCTTTCATCTTGCTAAAGGAATCCCCTCTTGTGGCCCAGGTCATAATTTTTGTCTCTGTACCCTTCTTATTTGCAAGCTGTAAAGAGAAAGACTGAAGAAGGATGAAATAAGAAAGAAAGCATTTCACATGCCTTGTCAGGCTCCTCCCCATTTTGCATAAGTCTCCATAGGAATTAGGGACACGGAGCTCTTTCTAAATTTACTAACATCAAATATATCACTTCTCCTGATTTGGAATCTTTCTCTTCTTATTACTGTTGAGACACCTCAGACTTCCCTCTGACCAGTTCTGTCCTCCTGATGCCTCAAGCATCTCTCTCTACCCAGGGAGTCACTGACTCCAAAGCAACTTTAGCATCTTCCTTTGAGCATAATGTGGCCTGCTGGACTTCAGAACTTGCTCCAAGACCTCATCGTGCTCTCTAGAGAAATATTCCTCCCAGCAATTGGTCTTAGATCCCGAGTATTAATAGTACTCTTGAGATATGGAAGAAATTTGACTTCTCATATTCCTATCCCATCTGCCCAACACATGAGGTCCGTGAGGCCAGATTCCAGCAGGTTCGTGCTCCCGCTTTGCACCAATCAGGTCTGCATTTGCAAACATCCACGTCCTTGGATGTTACTTTATTTGGTAAAAACAAGTTTACAGATGTGATGAAGTTAAGGATCCTGAGATGGGGAGATGATTCTGGATTGTCTGGGTGACCCCCTGAAATCAGAAGGATAATGGTAAGTGAAAGAGGGAGGTAGGAGAGCCAGGGTCAGGATCATGTGAAGTGACAAGGACTCTACTGGCCATCACTGGCTTTGAAGATGTGTCTGAAGAAAAAATTACAACAATTTTAGTTATCAAGGTGATTGGCTTTTATTTGTGATTCATGAGTGGGGCAGCTTCTATTGCAGAAGTTACAATCATAGCTCCCACTGGAGAACACAATAGCAGAACAGCAGGTTTTATGCAATGAAAGGGAGGAAACAGAACAAGAGAAAACACATTGTTAAAATCAAGTTACTTCAGGTTACTTATTGGTAAGAGTGAAAGCAAAGGGATCTTTGCTGATTATGCTGATTCAGACTGGAATCTCCTCTTTTCAGGAAAAACTGCTCTCTGTTTTTGGTTCTTTCTGTTTCCTTAAGTTTCAGTTTGAGTATGTTGAGTTTAGCATGAGTGACTCTGTTTTGGAGCCAGTAGGCTCTCACAGAGGAGAGAGTGTCACCAAAACATAAGGCAGTGGCGCTACTCTCAGTTGTCCTCATTTAGGGATCCCAGTTGCAAGGCATCATTGGTTGGTTATGGTGACCTCCCAGTCACACATTTCCTTGAGTTTCTGTCGTTCTGGCTGAAGAGAGAACACTTGATCTTTGAAGGATGGCTGCATGCAAACATTTAAAACCTTTAGAGAATACAACACAACAGGGAGAAGACTATTACAACCATCAGGAGGGTGACGCCAAGAGTTTGGAAGATGCTCCTTAGGCAGGATCCCTGTGAGCCAAACCAACTAAAGGACAATAGATCAAAGAACCATACAGATGAGGAGTCTACCCATTTTAACCAAGTAGCATGTTTGTTAATGTTTGCAATTGAGTCTCTATACTACCTGATGTGGATGAAGAAATGTCCGTAGCCACACAGACCACTGTCAGTTTGGCTAGAAAGTAGCAGCTCTATCATGTAGCATCTTGTGGCTGGGTTAAGTTAAAATAGGGAAAACAGGTAGGTCTAGAAGTTCGACTGTGAAAGGGCCCCCTAGTTCAACTGGAATAAGCAGCTGTGTTATGAATGCTGCTAAGGTTGCTTGCTAAGTGGAATAGAGGATCCCTTAGGGCATGTAAAGATTTAGTTTGACATGATTACATGACAGATCCAAGACTTCCCCAAGTGATCTGCACAAGCTACTGATATTGAAATTAGAATTTTAGTGTTATCTTGCCAAATGAAAGAGGTGGGCATGAGCAGGGAAATATTAAGAGTAGTAACAGTATCATTATCATGGGAGTCTTGTGTTCACAGTGTGAAGTCATTGACTTCTTGTCCTGGTTTGCACGTTGTGTGTCTCTAGTTATGGTATTGAATGTTCTGTGAACTTTCTGAGTGGCCCACACACTAGGCGCAAAAGTTGTGCCTGGAAATTTACACTGAGCTGTCCAGCTCTGACTTCTAGGGCTTCAGGAACACAGCAGTGCTTGTTCTTACTGATTCCATGGTAGAAAATTGGATTGGAGGAACTGGAAGAGTTGAGGATCCAGTCTACAGGTAGATAATAAAAACTCAAAAACAATGAACAGAGCTACAATTGAATAACAGGTGTACTGTAATTTTTGGTTTGAAACATAATTTTTCTCTGTATGGTCATCCCTATTTCTACCAGAGGTAATCAGAGTAAGACTAATTTGTTTGCAAAATAGGTTTAGTCTCATCAAACTTGCCTGGTTATTTACCTAAGTGCAGACAGAATAGCTATTGACCATGTAGGTTCTTTTGAAGTTTGCTTCAGGAACTTTTTTATTTTTAGACAGAGTGTCACTCTGTTGCCTGGGCTAGAGTGACGTGGCGTAAGCCTAGCCCACAGCAACCTCAAAGTCCTGGGCTCAAGCAATCCTACTGCCTCAGCCTCCCAAGTAGTTGGGACTAAAAGCATGCGCCACCATGCCTGGCTAATTTTATATATATATATATATATTTTTTTTTTTTTTTTTTGAGACAGAGTCTCACTTTGTTTCCCAGGCTAGAGTGAGTGCCGTGGCATCAGCCTAGCTCACAGCAACTTCGAACTCCTGGACTCAAGCAATCCTCCTGCCTCAGCCTCCCGAGTAGCTGGGACTACAGGCATGCGCCACCATGCCCGGCTAATTTTTTCTATATATATTAGTTGGCCAATTAATTTCTTTCTATTTATAGTAGAGACAGGGTCTCGCTCTTGCTCAGGCTGTTTTCGAACTCCTGACCTTGAGCAATCCGCCCACCTCAGCCTCCCAAAGAGCTAGGATTACAGGCATTAGCCACTATGCCCGGCCCACTGGAACTTTTGATAAGATATCTAAGATTGAACTTTTGAAAAAGTCTCAAGGCTAGGAAGCCAAACTAGACAGACTTCAGACTTTGCATGCAGTACCTATGAGTGCATTCTAGGTACATTCTAGTTACGACATCCCAGTCAAAGTCTTGGTGCCTTAACCAATATTTTCAAATGTATCCTGTTACAAAGAGAGCAGATTCATATTGAATGTATGCAAATAAGTATATTACCATAAAATATGAATACTTCGGAATAGTTTCCCAATTCTGGGGAGGGACCAAGTAGGGAGAAAAAGTAAATGATTCTATATTTATTCCCAAAGTGTACTTTACTAGATAGCTGTAAGGTATAAATAGCTGAAAAGAAAAAGATTTCCTTAAATCTGGAAAACAAAACATTTAAAGAACGAGCAAAATTCCAAATAAAAAGTCATAAAGAAAAGTGTGCTCATTAGTTCATTTTGTCCCATGTAATTAATTTTTTTCCCTGCTTGATCTTGGTTGGCAGCTTCAGGAAGCTATCAGTCTCTTCATTAAAGTTTTGGAAATTCCTAGGCAGTCCAATGGTATAATCTTAAAGTTATCAGAAACCTGTATTCAGGGACACTTGTCAGAGTCTTTTCTGCAAATCTCCTTGAAGAAGAAGCAATTTTGGACTGTAGCTGATTGAAAATGCTTTTAGAAAAGCATCAAAGCAACAATATGTGTATGAGAAAGACTTAAAATGTGTACGGCTAAAAATGTGATGGAAGTTCATTATCATAATGACACAGTCACCAAGGAAATCTGATTATTTCTGTGTTGTATGGCATTATTACTGATAACATATTAGATGTCTGGGATTCTAATATAATTTTTGGAGCCCTCATATCAATAACATAGCCATGTATATAATAACTTACAGGTTTAGCATCACATATTATTTGACAATTCTTCCCATGTAATTTAACATATGAAATGAGGTGGCTTTTCAAATTAGCTTGTTTCTTAATTGGATTACTGAGTTCAGAGTAGAGCTCATTAACGAATTG
The DNA here is from genome assembly GCA_008750895.1 of Mirza zaza. Lineage (NCBI taxonomy): Eukaryota > Metazoa > Chordata > Mammalia > Primates > Cheirogaleidae > Mirza > Mirza zaza. The sequence continues at coordinate 21,169 of VSMD01119275.1, forward strand.
GTCCATCAAAGTATAGGCTCCTATATGTTGAAAAAGTTCCCTGGGTAATTCTGATGCATACCCCTAGCTAAAAACAACTGATTTAGGCCCTGGTCCTACCTATAATAGTGGGGTCTCCATCTTGGCTACATGTTGGTAGCATCTGAGAAGGTTTAAAAACTGTCAATGCCTGGGTCCCACTGCGGATCACTTAAGTTGGAATTTGTGGGTTGGGCCTGAGCATCAGTTGATCATTTAAAATGTTTCCCAGTGATTCGTATGTGTAGCCATGTTTCGCAATAGATTTTTCTGTCTTCTTGTGGCATTTATCCTTTTCTATTTTTGTATGATAATTATTTGAATATTATGAATAGGAGCTTTTCAGATATTCTCTTTGGCCTTAGGTGTTATTTTCCCTGAGGGACATAAAGTTTGTAAATGAAAAACACATGAATTAGTCATCAGCAAAAGATTTTGAGCCACAGGTAGGTTGTAAGCTGAGTGTCAGGTTCACAGTTTATGCCACCACCTTTGTCCTCCCTGAGGTCAGAGATTGCTAGTTGTGATGAAGGTGTGGGTAACTCCATGTGCAGATAGTGGAGAGAGGTCACCCTGTTTCGAGTGGTTTTAGGCATAGCATGGAGACTAAGAATTCTATGTGTGTATGGGGTGAAAGAGCAGGGCTGTGTATGGAGACAGATCTAAGTAGGATGGGGAATTATACTAGGGCATAGTGGTCAAGAAGTAAGAAGGACTGGCAAAGAGAAGAAATTTTGAACCTATTGCATAGGCCAGAGTGGGCCACTATGGATTCTTGAGTAGGAGAGTGAACTCGATCTCAGGAAGGTAGTGAGGCAGTGGTATGCAAGAAGGATTCAAAGAGACTAGAGACAGGAAGTCTTGCAGTGCTGGGAGCAGTTGTTGAGGGCCTGGATTAGTTAGGTTTACAGAAATGGAGAGAACGACATCAGTGGGAGCTCTTATAAAAGGATTGAGAGGCTCTGACAATGTGCTGAATGTGGGGAAGAAATGAGCCAGGGCTGGGGAATAGCCATGTCCAGGAGATGGTGGAGTGCAGAGAGCATGAAGACCAGGGGAGAAGAGATCCGCAGGAATTAGTGCTGAGGAGCAAGAAGAGTTCAGGGGGAGGGGGAGGAGATGCAGGCCCAGAGACAGGTGAAGAAATTCTTTCCCTGTCCGGAGCGAGGCAGTTAGCCTGGTGTGAACCTAACAGAGGAAAGGCCATCCTACCTGCAAGGCTTCCTGAAGTTCAGAAAATGCACCAGGGCTGCTACATGAAAGGCACCGTGGCCAGGACTCCAATCATGATGCCAACAATGGTTCCAGCGGAGAGGTCCAGGGAATTTCCCTGTGATGAACTATCTGCATGGGAAAAAAACATGAGAAGGAATTGTTTTACAGTGGGGGTGCCCTGGGAAATAACTCTCAGCATGAAGTAGTCTCTACTTGTTCCTTCAAGGAGTACACTTTTCGTGTGTATGGGAAGGTTCCTAGGAGGTGATTAGCCAACCCTATCCTTGCAATGTTTTTCCTCTCACCATGTTCTAGGTTGCTGGTCAGTCTTCGGTCCATTCCATTTGGGGCTTTCTGCACTCAGATATTTTCGAAAGCTTTGAAATGTGAGAAAGGCTCATGCATTTTTGTATATTGTTAGAACTTTCCACCTGTTTGTGGTTGCATCTTTTTTTCAGTGTCCAAAGCCATGAATGTGAGCCTCTCAGGCAGGGATCAAGTTGAAGGAGGCTCAGTCCAGTGCATTCTGGGTTCACCACATCCTTAGCACAGAGACCTGGCTTTCCAGTGGCTCCCAGCAGGCATGTGAAGGGAAACTCAATTTTGCCAGACTGTGGTTTCCTCTGATGGGTGACTGGCTCGAGGACTCCCCATTGGCCTTGCAGAAACTCCCTTAAGAACTGCACTGCAGCCCAAAACGCCTTTCTCTATGTCCCTCACAGGCATCAGATCTGCAATGTGGTCTGAGGCTCTCCCAGGCTCCTCCCACTCCTGCCCCACTCTCTCTCACAGACATTTTCCCTAAGGATCTTGCATGTGTAATCTCATCATGGCTGTATCTCAGTGGATGAAAGCAAATACACCAGGCTTTAGACTTTGCACTTAACTCCTTTATTTCCTTCTCTCATATTTAGTTAGTAACCACATCCCAGTGGGTTTTTTGTGTAATGCCTCCATTCACTCACACACACACACAAACACACGTAAAATACCTTTTTTGTCTGTTTCTTCTGTATTACTGTTGCAACCATTTGTGGATTAGCCCTCACCAGTCAACTCAAGGCTGACAATTAATGCTAATGTTAGCTAGTATGGTGGCTGGCGTACTTACTATGTGCTAGGCCCTGTGCTAAACACTTTGTGAGTATCTCATTTGATTTGTCCAATAACTCTGTCAGAGATACATTATTTCACTTTACAAATGAAAAAAACAAAGGCTTACAATGGTGAAAAAACTTACCCAAAGTCATATGGCTGGTGAAAGGTGGATCTGGGATTTGGCTGTAGCTAGGACTATCTGATTTCAAGGCTAATGATAATAGCAGCTAATATGTATAGAACATTTCCTTTGTGTGGGCCATTTTGCTAAAGGTAATTGACTAATAATATTTAAATCTTCAAAACAATACTCTGAAGCAGATACTCTTGTTGCAATTTTTGGTTGAGGAATATGAGGATCAGAAAAGTTAAGAATCTTGTGCAAAAAATTTATAGCTGTAAGCACATTAAAAAAGAGAAAAGATCTGAAGCAACAGCCTAGCTTTATGACTTAAGGAGATAGAATAAGAACAGGCTGGCTGCCGTGGTTCACACCTGTAATCCTAGTACTGTGGGAGGCTGAGGTGGGAGGATCGCTTGAGCTCAAGAGCCTGAATGGGAGTGAGACCTCATCTCTACTAAAAATAGAAAACTTAGGTGAGTGTTGTGGTGTGCAGCTGTAGTCCCAGCTACTGGGGAGGCTGAGGCAGGAGGATCTCGTGAACTTAGGAGTTTAATGTTGCAGTCAGCTATGATGACACCGCTGTACTATACCCAGGACCACAGAGTGAGAATCTGTCCCCTAACTGCTGGCAAAAAAGTGCAAGCTAAACTCAAAAATAGCAGATGAAGGAAATAATATTAGAGTGGAGAAGAGAAAAACAATAGAGAAAATCAATAGAACCAACACTTGGTTCTTCAAAAAAGATTGACAATCTTTAACTAGATTGACTAAGGAAAAAATAGAGAAGATTCAAATCACAAAAATGAGAAATGAAAGTGGAGACATTACTACCAATTCTACATAAATAATAAACATTATTAGAGTCCTAGAAATAATTTTTGCCATCAAATGGGATAATTAGATGAAATTGAGAAATTCCTAGAAACGCAAACCTAACACGATAGAATCATGAAGAAATAGAAAATCTGAATAGACCCATAACTAGTAAGGAGATTACATCAATGAGAGCATTTGACAAAATTCGACATTCTTTCCTAGTAAAAACACACTACGTATAAATAGAAGTCAACTACCTGAACACAATGAAGTCAACACTGAAAAGCCCAAAGCTAACATTATATACTCAATGGTGAAAGACCGACGACTTTTCCTTTATGATAGGAGCAAGACAAGGATGCCTGCTTTTCCATTTCTATTCAACATAGTATTGGAATCCTTAGCTGGAGAATTAGCCAAGCAAAAGCAAGGACATCCATTGGGAAGAAAAAGTAAAATCATATCTGCTTGTAGATGTCATAAACATTTATGTAGAAAACCCTAACAATTTTTTCGAAAACTGTTAGAACTAATAAATGCAATAATGAAGTTGCAGGATACAAAATCAACATCCAAAAATGAGTTGTATTTCTATACATTAACAATGAGCATTCTGAAATGAAATTAAGAAAATATTCAATTCATATTAGTATAAAAAAAGAACTAAATACTTAGGAATAAGGAGGTGAAGGAATTGTACCTTGAAAACTAGGAAACATTGCCAAAAGTAATTAAAGAAGATGTAAATCAATAGAAAGATATTTAATTTTCATGGGTTGGAAGACTTATTATTCAGATGACAATACCACGCAAAATGATCTACAGAATCAATGCAATCCCTATCAGAATCCCAGGGACATTTTTGCAGAAATAGAAAAATGTATACTAAAATTCATATGGAATCTCAGAGACTCTAGTAGTGAAAACAATCTTGAAAAGGGAGAATATAGCTGGAGGACTCACATCCTGATTTCAAAATCTACTACAAATCAATACAGTTTGGTACAGACATAGAGACCAATGGAAAAGAATAGAAAGCCCAGAAATAGATGCTGGCATATATGGATAAATGATGTTTGACAAGGGTTCCAAGACTATTCAATGGGGAAGGGATAGTCTTTTCAACAAATGATTTAGGAAAGACTGAATATATATGCAAAAAGATGAATTGAATCTTTACCAAATACCAATACAAAAATAAACTCAAGAAGGATATCAAAGGCTTACATGTGAAACTCTTATAGTGTAGAAGCTTCATGATATTGGATTTGGCAGCGATTCCTTGGCTATGACACCAAAAGCATAGCCAACAAAAGAAAAAGTCGATAAATTGGACTTCATGAAGACTAGAAATGTTTGTATGTGAAAGGACACTAGCAAGAAAGTGAATAGGCATCCATGGAATGGGAAAAATATTTGCAAATCATATATCTGATAAGGGATTAATTTCCAGACTATATAAAGAACTATTAGAGCTCAATAACAACAAAAATCCAATTAAAAGTGGGAAAAGGAGTAAAACAGACATTTCTTCAAGGGAGATATACAAATGGCCAATGAAAACATGAAAAGTTGCTCAACTCCACTAACACTTAGGGAGATGCAAAACAAAATAACACACAAACGT
>VSMD01119279.1:0-20614 GCA_008750895.1 Mirza zaza
GGTGGGGTGGGGGTGCCGGGTGGGGGTGGGCATGGGGTGGGGTGGGGTGGGGCGCGGCCGGCGGGGGTTGGGTGGGGGTTGGGTGGGGGATGCGGTGTGGGCGGGGCCGCCCTCCGCGCCCGCGCTCCCCGGCAGGGCTGGGGCTGGGGCGTGCCGGGGCAGGCGGACGGGGCGGGACGGGACGGGGCGGGACGGGGCGGCGACGGGCCGGCGGGGCGGGCGGCGACAGGCCGGCGGGCGGCGGCGGGCGCCATGGACGGGCTGCGGCGCGGCCTGTCGCGCTGGAAGCGCTACCACATCAAGGTGCACCTGGCGGACGAGGCGCTGCTGCTGCCGCTGACCGTGCGGCCGCGCGACACGCTGAGCGACGTGCGCGCGCAGCTGGTGGGCCAGGGCGTGTGCTCGTGGGGGCGCGCCTTCTACTACAACGCGCGCCGCCTGGACGACCGGCAGACGGTGCGCGACGCGCGCCTGCAGGACGGCTCGGTGCTGCTGCTCGTCCGCGAGCCCAGGTGGCCGGCGCCCCCGCGTGCCACCGCCCGCCCCTCCTGCCGGGTCCCTGCCCGCGTCTCTCCTGTCCCCGCTGTCTCCGTCTCCGCGTCTCTCCGTGCGTCTCTGTCTCCCTTCCTTCTCCGTCCGTCTGTCCCTCCGCGCCTTCCCATCCCGACGCTGGCTGCCCACACTCGGGCCTGGCCGTCGGGGTCCCCAGAGGGGTCGCCTGGCCCGCGCGACCCGTGGCAGGCGGCTTCCGGCCGCAGAGAAGGGCGTCTGGGCCGTGGGGAGGCGTGTGCGAGGCCCGGGCAGCTCCGGGGAACGGCCGGTGGCCGCGCTTAGCGAGGTGGCGGGGAGGTGGCCGGCCGGCAGGGGCTGTCTCGGAGACTCAGACGCCACCTTGGAAGCAGGGGAGGGCCTAGGGCCACATGAGTCACCTGGATGTTACGGGGTCACGCTCGCCAGGCCCGCGGGGCTTGGCCCACCACCCGGCCTGGGGTGACGTTTCGAGGGCAGGGGCCTCAGACACCTTTCTGTGCCAGGAGGCTGTGCCCAGGGGTGGGAGAGACGGGCCCACCGCCTCAGGCCCTTTTGAAGGCACGTCTCAGGGGACAGGAGGTTTGGGACTTGGGGCTGGGAGCGCATGTCCCTGGCAGTGCACCTTCTAGAAGGTCTGGCAGCTGGACGACCCTCAGATATCCAAGCAACAGGATTCCATCTGCAACAAGCATTTATCGAGTGCCTACTGTGTGCCGCATCCTGTGCTGGGCCTTGACCCGGAGAGACCAGGCCGCGCCCTCCTGGAGGTTGCAGGCCGGTGGGACAGGAATGAAATAAATCCGGGGTGGTGTCAGCTTGCAGTAAGTGCCGCGAGGAGGCGCTGGAAGGGCGAGGGGCGGAGGCGATGCTGTCCTAGCAACAGTGGCCGAGGGAGGCCTCCCTGAAGGGCGACATTTCAGGGTGTGGGAGGTGAAGGAGCTGGTTAAACAGAGAATGAGAGTGGGGGAAGGGCATTCCAGGCAGAGGCACAGCCCGTGCAAAGGCCCTGGGGCAGGACGGCACCTGGCGTGTGGGAGGCACAGGGAGGAGGCCCCTGTGAGGAGGCGGAGAGAGGGAGGAGGGGAGGGGAGGGGGTAGGTGACAGGGCAGGTGACATGCCTTGATGAAGGGGCAGCAGGAGACAGATTGCCACAGGGCAACCAGCAGGCCCGAGATAATGATCATGCGTTAAGTGCCTACAAGATGCTAAGGACTTTACATGTGGTATTATCACAGCCCTGTGGTGGGGAAACTGAGGCATGGAGCAGTGTTAAGCTGGGAAGGGGCAGAGCTGGGGTTTGGTCCCAGCTCCCACCTCCCTCAGGGTCAAAGTTCAAGTCTTCCCTGCAGCCCACCAGGCCCTGCTTGATGTGCCCCGTCCCCTCCCCGCCCTCCGCTCCTCCCTCTCTCCCCCTCCTCACTCTGCTCCAGCCACACGGGCCTCCTCCCTGTGCCTCCCACACGCCAGGCGCATCCTGCCCCAGGGCCTTTGCACGGGTTCCTTCAGCCCAGAATGGCTTTTTCCTCTGATGCCAACCTCCCTCCCTCCCTCCCTCCTTCAGGCCTCTGTTTAGATCGTCAGCTCCTCAGTGACACCCTGCAGTCCTCCCTGACCACCCTGCTTTACACTGCGTGTCACCCACACGCCCCATCCCCAGCCCTGCTTCCCCTGCTCTGCCTGCCGCCTGCCAGCAGCCGACCTCTCTGGCGTCTTTCTTTTCTCATCCCGCCTCTCACTGGACCGTAAACTGCGAGGGTGGTGCCATCCCTCTCTCTCACTGACGCTTCCCAGTTTGCTGCCTGGCACATAGTAGGTGCTCAGTAAATATTCACGGACTGTATTATCTCTGGAGTCGAGGAGCGGGCTGCTCAGAATATTTTCCTGGCGCTCTAGCAGGGTCTGGATGCTTGGGACGGGGTCTGGAGGCCGGAGGAGAGCCCTGGCAGGTGACGGAAGAGGCATCGGCCAGACACCGAGCGGAGCACAGAGGCCTTGAATGCCGAGGCACGGGCCGTGTTTGTTCTGCAACCTGTGTCTTTCTGTGCCCCCTCTTCAGGTAGTCTGGGTTGGAGGAGGCGGAGCCATGTCCCAGGGGACCCGAGGGACTGGCTGAAGGCGCAGGCTTTGGTAGGGGGCACCTTCAGGAGGCACCTGCCCAGCCTCCTGAGAGCCCAGACCTCACTCCAGGTAAGTCATCTCAGTACTTGAGATGTAGAAAGAACTTTAGAGATTGTGGAGTCCATGGATGGGGAAACTGAGGCCCAGAGAGGAGAAGGGACTGGACTTTGTTGGCCATCACCTTCCTCCGTACATCCATACTTCTGGCCCTTGGGCTGGGGACACTGGCCTCACCTTCTCACTGCCTTTTGGACTGACATGGGGGCCTGGGTTGATGTTGCCCCCAACTTGCTGTGTGGCCTTGGGGAAACCGCTCCTCCCTTCTGGGCTGTGTCGCCCTGCTGCTAGGGGGAAGGGTTGGTCTGTGGTGGGCAGGTTTGGTTTCACTGCACTCTTTGCCTGCAATTCCTGCGACTGCCACCAGGTGGCAGAAAACAGCTGAGTTCAGGGGCCACCAGGGACATAGGGCAGGAGGGGATGGCTGCAGGTGTCACTGGCCACATCAGGGCTGTTAGGAAAAAGGGAAGAAGGACAACTGTGTAGAGAGCTAGCGTTGTTCTCACTCCCTTCCCCCTGCTGTTCCAGGCTCCGGGCTCCCAGGTGGACGCTGACCAGGTCAGATGGTGCCCCCTGCCTCGGACACTCCTGCTGGAGCCCCAGCCCCTGACACCGGCCGAGGACGTTGCTGTCCCTGCCCAGCCTACCAGGGAGGAGCCGTGAGCCTTCCAGCTGTGCCGTGCGACCCGAGGCTATGGCTGCGTCCCCTGCCCGGAGCAGCTTCTGCCTCCGTCTGTGTGGCTCCAACCCGCCTGGGAGTCCAGCCTCCTCCAGAAAGTCCTCTCAGATTCCCTCCTTCCCAGCCAGGGCACTCCTCGTCCCCGCCGGGGTCCCCCCAAGCCCCTCTGCTGCGAGCAGGCCTGGCTGGGGCTGCAGCCCGACGCTGCTGGACTCTGAGGTGACTGAGGGCAGAGACTCGGTGACCCCAGCCCTTTCCCGGGGCCTTGCCCCCACCCCCAGGCCACGCACCTGTGCCCACCTTCTCGGCGGTTTCCTGCTTCCCCGTGAGTCCCTCTGCCACGCCCTGCACGGCCCCGGGTGGTCTGAGGGCACTGGCCCAGTGGACGTGAGCTGGGGACGGGGCTCTGGGCTGGCAGAAATGGCCCGGAAGGCGATCGTGGGGACATTCCAGGTAGAGACCCTCCAGGTGGAACGCTGGGCCTCGCTGGACCTCTGACCTGCGGCCACGTGGCGCTGGGTCCTTCGCGGACCGGGGAGGGGCGCGGGGTCAGCTGGCGCCCTCGGTGCCGCGTTCACGCTCGGGTACCGGCTGCACGAGGGCGCAGGCGCGGACGACGGGAGGAAATAATGTTTTAGTTGAGAGTCCTGCTGCCCGCAGGCCCCCAGGCGCCAGGCCCGCCAGCTCCCCTCGGAGTGTCCCCCGCGGTTGTCCCTCCTCCAACTCCAGCTGAGCTGGCCAAAGGGAGGGGGAGGGAGAGGGGGGTCAGAGAGAGGGGCCCCCACTTCCCTGCTGCAGACAGACTCGGCGCTGCTGTGCCGTCCGGTGACCTGGGTGTCGCCTGCCCCCCCCCCCTGCCCAGGGAGGGGGCTTCCCTGTACCCTCCACCCCTCCCCTCAGTGCCCAGCCCAGGGCCATGTCCCCAGAGTCCCCGTTGTCTGCTCCCTGGGGCTCCTTCTAGAGCAGGGCCTTCTACTCCGACTTCCGCGTGGGTAAACTGAGTCCCAGGGTGGTGGTTGGTGCGGCAAGGCCTGCACACACGTGGTTTGGGTCTCTGTCCGCAGCCGGGCCACCTGTGCGTACCTCGAGCCCCGGGACATTCTGCCTGTACATTCCCCTGCACATTCTCAAGGACCTGCCCCCTTAGGGTCCTGCAGGAAAGTGGGGGTGTTTGCCAGTCACCCCGAGTCCAGTCCTCGGCCCCCCCTGCGCCGCAGGGCCTGCGCGCGATCCTGCGGGGCCCGTCTTACCCAGCCGCGCTGCTCAGCGGGGGCGCGGCCCCGGGTTGCAGCCGTTTCACAGACGGGTTTGAGGTCGCCGCGCCCGGCCACACCCCGCTCCGGACTGCCGCCCCAGCTGGCAGCCTCTGCACCCAGGGGTCCCCAGCCGGCCGGGAGCTGGTGGAGGAGGGGGAGGGCTGCTGCTTAGCTGGAGGGGGAGGTGGGAGAAAGCATTTTCAGGGCGTTTTGACATTTAACAAACAGTATGCAAATGGAATGCAAATCGCATGCAAATCACCACCCATTTCTTAAGCCTCGACAGCTCTGGCGTGTTCTGAAATGATAATGTTGGGCCTGTCCCTGGGTGGGCAGGTGCGCAGCCTTCCCTTCCTGCCTCTTCCCCCCTCGCCGTTCCTCCCCCTTCCCTCCCTCCTCCCCGCTTCCCTTTCTTCCATGCTTCTCCTTTCTTCCTTCACGCCATTGGTCACAGGCCTCCCAGCACTGGGATGAACCGCAGAAGCAGCTTCTGGCATCCCACTTTCCAGATTGAGAAACTGAGGCACAGGCCTGGCCTGAGGTCCCGCTGCCACAGTGTGCGTGGAAAGCGGCCCCCACTGAGTGTCATCGTGGACCAGAGTGCGCAGCCCCCGAGACCCGGGCAGCTACGGGAGAAGTCAGAGCTGCTTCCAGGAGGCTCCAGGCCTGACAGGGCTTGCCTGGGCTTGGGGGAACTGACGTCGGCGTCTTGGCCGTAACGGCAGGATCTGGAGCAAGCTCACACTCGGCCTGCTCCCCCAGTTCTCTCTCCTGCTACTCTATCAGCACGGTCCCCCAATCCTGGCCACAGCCCCTCTGCTCAGTGTGCACGCTTCAGCGTCTATTTGGCAAGCTCCTATTCATCCATTGAAACCCCAGCTTCAATGCCCTCCTCCTCATGCAGCCCTTTCTGATCCTCCAAGAAGAGCCTCTACTTCCCTCTGGGCTCCTGCTGCCCCACGTCTCTCCTTCCGGCCCACCCATGATCCACGGAACTGGGAGGTCTGCGTCTCCTCCCAGAAGTCCGAGGAGATGCCACCATTGGAGCCCCAGGGTCACCCAGCTTGGGACTAGGTACAGAGGGGCCGTTTTGAGTGCGTGCTGAATAAAAGATTAAGTGTTTTAAAATGAAGTCAAGTTCAAACTCCATAACTTGACCTTCCTCTGTCTGCGGTTTGTTCCTTTGACCTTCAGGTCACCTCCAGGCCTTTGCACAAGTGTCCCCTCTGCCAGGAATGCCTTTGCCCTTGACCCTTATTCTGGGTGACCCCAGGCGCCCCCCCCCCCTGCTCTGGGCTGTGGAACTGGGAGAAGCCCGCCCCCTCCCCGCCAGGGGCCTCTCGGGCTCGGGCTCCACCCCGCGGGCAAGTCTGGGCTGAGAGGAGTTTCGGGTGAGACTTGGCAGCCACCATCTCTCACTAGGGCCCGCGGCGTCCCGGGGAGGGGCCGCTCCCACCTTGGCTGCCCACCCGGTTTGTGCTCCGAGAAGGTCAAGGGGAATGCGCCTGGCTGGCGAGTAAATCCAGATGGCTCCCGGAGGAGGCAGCAGCCTCGGTGGACCTCGAGCTTCAGTCTCGCCTGGCCTCTCTCTCCTGTCACTCCAGGCTGGGCTCTGGCGTTCTCTCAGCTCCGTGCCTGCCTTCGATGGGAGATGCCAAGACAGGCCTGCTCAGGCCGTCACAGACGGTGGGGCAGGTTGTTCACTGCACAAGAGTACCCAGCTGATGCGGGGGGGGGGCCGGGAAGGGGAACCTTTTTGTGATTCTCCCAAAGGCTCCGAATCGGGTTAGTGGTGGTTCTGGCCCTGCCGCCTGTCTTTCCGTTTCTCTCTTTCCTTCCTCTGTTTCTGCGTCTTAATCTGCTTTTTATGTATCTGCTCTCTGTTTACTGCTCTGGTTCTCTCTGTGTCTCTTTGAGTGGCTATTTATGTCTCTGCATCTCTCTCAAAGCCCCTCTCCCAAAAGACCCCTCTCCTGCCCCGCCGACATCCTGAGCCCGACTTCGGGCTGTTTTGCAAAGCTGCTGGGACCACCCGTTGCACGGCCACTGATCTAGCACCTCCCGCCGGCCGGGCCCTGCAGGCAGTGCGGGCACCAGGCACCGGCCCAGCTCTCCCGGTTCTCATCCCGCAGAAGAGGCAGAAGGTGCGGGGCGAGGGGCTGCCCCTGGGACTCCCAGAAACCCCTGCCCCAGTCCTCCCTTGAACCACCTTGGGTGGTCTTTGTCCCTCTCTGGGCCTCAGTTTCCCTGCCCTAGGAGGGAGGTGTTTGGACCTGCCCGCATGGCCTAGGCTGCTTGTTGGCAGAGAAATCCTGACTCATCCGTGTGCCCAAGCGGGTTTGAAAGAATCCTCCAAGGGGAAAACAGCTCTAAGAAAAAACCAGAATAACAACAATAACAAAAAAAAAACCTGCAAAAAAGAAAAAAAATAATAAACCCACCCGAGCCTTGCAGCCTCACTTGCATCCCCGATCACTAGGGCAACTTCCCCACCTCTTCCCTTGGGGGCCGCTGGCTATCCACTGAAGGCTGCAGGCCTCACTGTGAGGGCGTCAGGCCTGGCCCCGAGGGCTCTGGACTCGGCAGTGACCTCACACTTGTGCTCTCAGCTCCAGACCTACTGACCCCCTTGCCGGGCCCCAAATGGGAGAGACCCGTCCCAGCCACAGGGCCTTTGCATATGCTGCTTCTGCACGCAGCGCTGCACCCTCGCCCCGCCCCGCACCTTCCATCCTCCGATTTGCAGGCTCCACGTCCCTCCCTTGGGGAGGCCCCCAAAACAAGCCACATTCCTGTGGTTTCGCATTCTCACAACGTCTTGTTCTTTTCCTTTGTGGCGTTCATTATTTATATTGTTATTCATTCACTGCGTGGATCCCCCGCCAGCCCGTGGAGGCCGGGGAGAGGCTGGGGAGAGGCCGGGGAGAGGCCTGCTTTGGTCGCTGCTGGATGGCACAGCGTTTACAAACCCAGAGTGAGGGAGCGGGGAGCCAGGAAGCCCCTCGCTCCCTCCCCGGGCTCGATGAGGCCCCTCCCCACCCCGGTTCCTGCCACCACCGTGTCCAGCTCCAGGTGGCCAAGGGGGACGGAGGCTCAGGAATTGGGATTCCAGGCACTCGGGCTCCTGCCGCTATGATGAATGGGGAAAATTCAGAATTAATTATCGACTGCTCCACCGAGCCAGCCCGATGCGCGCAGATAAACAGTCCCCGCCGCCGCGGCTGCCCGCACCGCTCAGGAGTCTAGGAGAGGCTGGGCGGCTGCTGGCGAGCCCGGAAGGCGTTGCGGAGCTGGGTGCAACGTCTAGGCTGTGCTGGGCCACCTTGGGCAACTCTCTGTCCCTCTCTGAGCCTCAGTTTTCCCATTTGGAAAAAAGGAAGGAAAAAACCATCCTCATCTGTTGGGATGAATTGGGGCTGCTGGAAAGCACCATGGGAGCCAACAGAGTGTAGCACACAGTAGGCATCCAATAAACGCTGCAGAATCCTCACCCAGAGGCAGGAAAGGGAGCTCGTGTGCAAAGTGGCAGTGCTGTCTCACTGGCAGTTCGGCGGGTGTGAAGATGGTGCCAACAGCTTGGTCCTTCCGGCATAGCCCGGGGTCGCCAGGCCTCTGTGGTCCCACTGAGGCCAAGGGAGAGGGGGAGGGGCCATGGCGGGCTTTGTCAGCCTGGGGGCTCTGAACGGGGTCCGGACAAGGCACCCCACTCCTGGGGTCCAGGTCAGGTGACGGAGGAGGCCGAGATACATGAAGACGGGGAGTAGGGCTGAGCCCGGGTCAGCGGCTCAGTCTGGGGGTGGGGCTCAGCCAGGGTCAGAGGTCTCCGGGTGGAACTGTGACTCTGTCCGGGGCCGGGGTCCCATCCCAGGTCAGGGCTGAGGCCAGAGCCCCGGCACAGAGTGTGGCCAGCGGCCTCCCTCCTGCTCTCTGGCTCCCCCAGAGCCTGAGAACCCCTCCCTCGGATCCATCGCCCCAATCACTCCATCCAGCAATGGAATCGGGCCACAGCCAGATGCCGCTACCATTCTCTCTGGGAAATGGGCCCCTACCGCCCAGGCCACAGACATGATACGGGCTGGCAGGAAGGGCACATGACAGATTAGCGATGTCTGCCACGGACTGGGTTGGGCTAGCAGGAAGTGGGGAAGGACACATGATAGATTAGTAATGTCTGCCATGGACTGGGCAGGACTGGCAGGAAGGGCACATGATAGACTAGTCATGTCTTCCATGGAACGGGTGGGGCTGGCAGAAAGTAGGAAAGGATACATGATAGATTAGTGATGTCTGCCATGACTGGGTGGAGCTGGCAGGAAGTGGGGAAGGACACCTGATGCATTAGCGATGTCTGAGTACGAGTGGTGTAGAGTGAGGAGGGACACTGATAGATTAGTGATGTCTACCGTGGACCCTGAAGGTACATTAGCGATGTCTGCCGTGGCCCAGCAGGTAGATTAGCGATGCCTGCCGTGGCCCAGCAGGTAGATTAGCGACGCCTGCCGTGGCCCAGCAGGTGGATTAGCGACGCCTGCCGTGGCCCAGCAGGTAGATTAGCGATGTCTGCCGTGGGCCCAGCAGGTAGATTAGCGATGCCTGCCGTGGGCCCTGCAGATACATTAGCGATGTCTGCCGTGGCCCAGCAGGTAGATTAGCGATGCCTGCCGTGGCCCAGCAGATACATTAGCGATGTCTGCTGTGGGCCCGCGGGTGGATTAGCGATGCCTGCCGTGGGCTCAGCAGGTGGATTAGCGATGTCTGCCGTGGGCTCAGCAGGTGGATCAGCGACGCCTGCCGTGGCCCAGCAGGTGGATCAGCGACGCCTGCCGTGGCCCAGCAGGTGGATCAGCGACGCCTGCCGTGGCCCAGCAGGTGGATCAGCGACGCCTGCCGTGGCTCAGCAGGTGGATTAGTGACGCCTGCCGTGGCCCGAGCCGGCTGTGGCACCAGGCGCTGTCGCTGCCGCTCCGGGGAGCCCTCGTGTCCGACGCGGCTTGAGCCGAGAGCCCGCCACCCCTCGCGCACCGGCCCCCAGCGGCCGTGCCCCGGCGTCCTCTTCGGGTCTCGGGTCCCGGGGACTCGGCCACGCGCGCGGCCCTCGCGGGGCAGTCTGCGGACGGGCAGGCGCGGGCTGGGCCGCCGGCGGGCGGGCCTCACCTGCTGCAGGTGGGACGTGGGTCCTCGCGGGCCGCGGAGAGAGAAGCCGGGAAGGCAGAGAAAGCAGCGTGTGCAAAGGCCCCGGGGCTGCAAAGTCACGCCATTTCCTTAAAACTTCAGGAGACGTGCAACGTTTGGGGGGTGGACACGCTTGAAGCTCTTACTCGAGGGGGGAGGGGGGCATGGGAAACATGTACCCCCATAATACGCTAAAATAAAAAATATAAAGAAATAAAAAGAAGATAAAATCCAACTTTTTCAACATGAAACACCAAAAAAGGAAGCGTGTCTCGACTGGAGTGTGGGGTCCACAGGGCTGGGAATTGGAAGAGACGAAGCCAGAGGGGCTGGATTTTGCAAGGCCTCGAATGCCAGGCTGGGACTTTACCTGAGGGCGTCGGGGAAGGAAGGAGAAGGAATCTGCCTGCCTGAGGGGAGAGCGTGGGGAGCGCCCCAGGCAGGGGCCCGGCCGTGCAAAGGCCCTGGGGCAGGACCGCGGCTGGCGCATTGGAGGCACAGCGAGGAGGCCCAAATGAGCTCCAGCCACAGGACGCTTAGGAGCTGCTGGCTCCATACAGCAGCCGGGACCAAAATTAGGGCGAGACGAGTAAGGCTGTCACCTTGGCACAAGACTTAAGGGGGCACCACTAAACTCAGTCATTAAGATAAATACTATTTTAGGCCGGGCGTGATGCCTCACGATTGTCATCCTAGCGCTTTGGGAGGCCGAGGTGGGAGGATCACGTGAGGCCCGGAGTTCGAGACCAGCCTGGGCAACAGAGCGAGACCCCTAAGTCTGCAAAAAAATGTAAAAGTTAGCCAGGCACGCACCTGTAGTCCCAGCTACTCAGGAGGCTGAGGCAGGAGGATGGCTTGAGCCCAAGATTTGGAGGCTGCAGTGAGCTGTGATGACACCACTGCACTCCAGCCTGGACGACAGAAAAAGACTTTGCCTCTAAAAAAATATATTATTTTAAGGCAACGTTGGGGAAAGTCATAGTGGCTGCAAGAGCATCTACGGTGAGCAAAGACTCACAGTGTTAAACGGCGGGGTCTGCCCCTGCCCTGCTCCGCTCTGCCCCTCTCGCCTCGCCTCTTCCTGGCGCAGCCGCAAACCTGGGAGGCCATCCCTTCCGAGCAGCTTCCTGATTAAACCTTAATTCCTGTTGATTAGGCCCGGGGAGCTGGGAGCCCCCACGGCGCGGCAGGAGGGAAGGTTCTGGCAGGGGTGGGCCAGGCTGGGGCCTCCCTAGGGGAGCAGGAGGCTGGGAGGGAGGCCTCGGAGTGGCTGGAACAGAAGCCCAAATTTAATTAGCCCCTCAGGATTAATTACTGCGCCCAGGAACAGGCTGAGAAATCTATTACTCAAGCGGCACCCAGCTCCGGGCTTCCTTCCTTCAAGCCGTCATTTTCCTCTAACCTGATGATGCCTTCATTGTTTTCCACCAAAATATATTTATTTTTAAAATGCACCTTGACATCCTACCATGAAAACCCAGATAGATATATATATATATTTTTTTTTTTGAGGAGAGTAGATGGTGTATATAAATTTGGAGGGATATATACATTGAAATGAATATATAACAGTTGAAAAATGATCTATGCAAGCTTGTTACATGGTAACCGCAGCTGCTGTTTGAGCACTGAGTATGTTCTGGGTGTTTACACGCTTTCCTTAGTTCAGCTTGTCCTTATAGTAGCTCTGAGGGGGTAGGAGTTATTAATATCATCACCCCTGGCACTGCGGAGCTCGGGGCGGATGTCTGTAGGAGCCCCTCTTTGCGTCCACACGCCGGGTCCCCCTGTGCCCAGCCTGGCCACTCGGGCTGCGCCGTCTCTGCCTGGTCCTGTCTGCCCCATCCTGGGAGCCTCTCCCGGGCTGGGTCTCTGGACCCCAATAATAGAGTGGACAGGCCTGGGATCTTTGGAGTTTGGGGAGGTGGAGGGGCTGGGAACTGGGAAAACATCCTTTAGGTCTAAAATATCTGCAAATTGGCCAGGCATGGTGACGCACACCTGTAGTCCTAGCACTTTGGGAGGCCAAGGTGGGAGGATGGCTTGTGGCCAAGAGTTTGAGACCAGCCTGGGCAATATAGAAAGACCCCATCTCTACAAAAAATAGAAAAATTAGCCGGGCATGGTGGCATGAACCTGTAGTCCCAGCTACTCGGGAGGCTGAGGCAGGAGGATCGCTTGAGCCCAGGAGTTGGAGGCTGCGGTGAGCTGTGATCACATCACTGCACTCCAGTCTGGGTGACAGAGCGAGACTCGGTCTCTAAAAAAACCCTCTGCAAATGGAAGAGCATCCTCCAGCCTCCCGCTCGTCTTCCTGCCGAGCTTGGTTATTCCCACTGTACAGGAGGGAAAGCCGAGGCTGAGAGGGAGCCAGTGACCTGCCCGAGTCACACGGCAGGGAGGGCAGAGGGCCTGGAGCCCAGACTCCGACATGGGTCGTGAACTGCCTGCTTCGCTTGTCCGCTGCCTCCCATGGTGCAGATGGGGAAACTGAGGCACTGAGCGGCAAACTGGCCTTGCCGAGGCCACACAGCTGGTCAGGGGCCTGGGGGTGGTTTCCTCCTGGGGGGTGGTGGGTGGATGGGGACAGAAGGTGGCAGGGCAAGGTCGCCTCGGGCTGGCCAGGGGCAAGGCGGGGAGGTGGGAAGGAGGGGACACTGTGTCAGGGGCAGGGTGGTGGGACAGGGAGCGACACGGTGGGGCGGAGGGAGGGCGCGCTCTCTGGCTGGGACCAACGTCCTTGTCTCCAGCCCCCACCTCCCTCCCTCGCTGCAGAAATACTTTATTTTTTTTTTTGGAGATAGTCTCGCTCTGTCGCCCAGGCTGGAGTGCAGTGGCGTCATCACAGCTCACTGCAGCCTCCAGCTCCTGGGCTCAAGTGATCCTCCTGCCTCAGCCTCCCGAGTAGCTGGGACTACAGGCATGCGCCACCGTGCCCAGCTAATTTTTCTCTTTTTAGTAGAAACAGGTTCTCGCTCTCGCTCAGGCTGGTCTCGAACTCCTCACCTCAAGCGATCCTCCCGCCTCGGCCTCGCAGTGTGCCGGGATTACAGGCGCGAGCCACCGCGCCCGGTCCTGGCCAACTTTTTAAAAACCTTTTAGAAGAAATGGGGTCTTGCTATGTTGCCCAGGCTGGAGTTGAACTCCTGGCCTCGCAGAGTGCTGGGATTACGGGTGTGAGCCACCGCGCCCGGCCGCATATGGGTCTGAATGGCGGACACCCAGGCACGGGAACACGAATGCCAGAGGCGGTGGCGGCAGGGGGGAACCCCGGCCGCGGTGACGGAGTGGCGGATGGCACCGTTCACGGGGAAGCCCGGAAGCGGTGGCAGATTGGAGCCGTGTGTTCCCAGGAAGGTGCGAACGCCAATGGCAGGTGCAAATGGTGCCCCGACCTCCACCCCAGACGGCGAGGCTGAGGCTGGCAGGCAGCGTCCTGCCCACTCCCCCCGGCCCGCCAGCCTCAGCCCTGCTCGCCCTGCTCACCCCACGCCTGCAGAGCTGGGAGGACACACGAGCACGCACGGGGACACGCATGTGCCTGCCAGAGACACGCAGGGCCATGCAGTGACAGCGAGGTGCAGCCCCGCCCCCAGCCTCACTCGCGGCCCTGTCCTCTGCCCGCTGCTGGGAACAATTAGAGTGCCACCGCCGCAGACAGCCCGGCCTCATGTTTAATTCATGTCGCGGCTAATTATAGCCGGGCGAGGGGAGGGGCTCGGTAACCTTGGCCTCCCCGCCTCACCCCTTCCTGCCACCAGGGTGACAGGGAAGGGGGGCAGGGCTTGTGTGTCACCCCCTGGGCCCCCCCAGCTCTGGAAAGCCGGGCTGGTTCTCTGCCACCTCCACCCAGGGCGCTTGTTCCTGGACAGGTGCCACCAAGGTGGCTCTGGCAGAGACGCGGGCGCCAGGCAGGGCGGCACGAGGGCGTGCGGGCTTCCAGCTCGGGCGGTCGTGCGCCAGCTTCAGGGCTCCTCTCTGTCCTCCCTCCCTCTCACAGCTCGGGTCGGCCACCCTACCCGGTGCGAGGCTCCACCGAGCCCTGGAGGTCCCGCTGGACACCTAGCGTCAGGTGACACCTGGCATCGCTACGTGCGTGGCCACTGCCGCTGGGTGCTTGGGAGGTGCCGGGCACGGTTTGGAGCCCTTTAATGTGAACAACCACAGAGCCGGACCCGGGCGGGGTGACAGACAGGGGTCTTGGATACAAAATTTAAGGAGCCACCAACAGAGTCAGTCATCGAGGTGGACACCGTTTTAAGCCACATTTTAGTCTATGTTTGAGACAGGGTCTCGCTCTGTCGCCCAGGCTGGAGTGCAGCGGCATCATCCTAGCTCAATTAAGCCTCCAACTCCTGGGCTCAAGCGATCCTCCCGCCTCAGCCTCCCTAGTAGCTGGGACTGAAGGTGCAGTCCCCTTGCCCAGCTAATTTTTTTATTATTTGTAGAGATGGGGTCTTGCTATGCTGCCCAGGCTGGTCTGGAACTCCTGGCCTTAATCAATCCTCCCACCTCGGCCTCCCAGATTGCTGGGATTACAGATGTGAGCCACCACACCAGTACTTAAAGCCATATTTTGAATAATCCGAGAGAATGCAAAAAAAAAGTCCACAAAGCACAAAATATCTGAATGTTAAATAAGGACGGATCGGTGCCTGCTCTCGTGTGACTTGTGCGAACGTTCCGATCAGCCCGGCACCCCTCGAAGTGGAGATTGTGATGACCGACACCCCATTTTACAGGTGGGGAAACTGAGGCATGGAGCGGCAAAGCAGACGTGCTCAAGGCTCTTGTGAGCTCTGCCCTCCTGCCCCGCCTCCTTGTCCTGGGCCAGGTCAGGGTTTGGTTCTCACGTCCTCCCCCTCGGGCCTCAGCCTGTCCCTGTCGCTGTTGACTCGTGCACCGCCCAAAATAGCCTCTGGTAGTTTCTGGGGGTGGCCCAGGGCCCCGCCCACGACCCCTCTATAGCAGCTCTCCCCCGTGGGCAAGGGAGACCCAACTCCAGGGTTCCCAGAATCGGGCAACGTGCTGCCTGTGTCTGTGCCTCAGTGTCCCCATCTGTACCCGAGGAAAGAGAAGCCGCATGTCACCCTCGCAGTAGGCCAGCACCAGGCCCCTGCCTGCCCGCAACCTGGGGGCAGCAACGACCTCGCCTGCAAATGCAACCTGCAGAACGCCTCTCGGGGACAGTAATAGAATGCATGCGTGGCGAGCTTGGGGCAAAGCCTGGCATACAGCAGGTGCTCAATGCATGTCTGAAATCAAGGCTAGGCTTCTGGGCCAGGAGCTCCCCACAGCGGCATGAGATGGGACTGGAGAGAACGGGGTTCCAAGGACTGGGACAAGCCTGAGGTTGCGCCCCAAAGGGCTGGGGGGGGGGGGGGGGGGGGGGCGGGAGGGCGCGGGCGGGCGGCCACCGGCCCGGTGGGGGCTGGGCGGGCCGGAGGGGACCGAGCTCGGAGGCGGCGGGCTCGTTTCCATGGCAGCCTGGCGGGGGCCGCCGCAGCGATTAGGCGCCCGAGGAGCAGCGGCTAAAAATAGCCCGCGCACCGGGCTCCTTCGCGCTGGGCTCTCGGCAGCCCGGTGCCCCGCCCGCCCTTCCGCCCTCCGCGGCGTGCGCCCCGCGCCCTCCCCTGCACGCCCTCCCCCCACCGCCTTGCTCAAAGGCAAATCTGATCTCACTCCTCCCTCGCTCCCTATCCTTCCTTGGCTCCCTATGGCCCTTGGGGTCAACGCCCTGCTCCCGCCCCTACTTCATCCCTGATCCCATCTCTTGCTTCTCGGGATGTCCCTCAGGGCCTCGACCCCCGCCCCCACCCCGCCTCTGGGCCTTCGCTCCTGCTGTCGCCCTCCACGTGAGTCACACTGCCTTCTCCTCCTCGGTGTTCCGTGTCAGCTCGCACGTCGCCTCCTCCCCCACAAGTCTGAGGCCCAGCTCAGGCGCCGGCCGGGGCCCCCTTGTCCCTCTCCGGTCGCCCCGCGCCTCCCTCGCCAGCCCTCGAGCTCCGGGAGGGCCAGGAGGGGGGACGCGCTTCGCTCCTGGCGTCCCAGATAGGACTCTGCACAGCCGGTTGCTCCGTCAGTGTCTGCAGAACGAAGGAGGGACGGAATCGCTGGGCCCGGGTAGGGTTTCCTGGGGAAATGCTCAGACGGAAGGCCCCACTGTCCTCCGTGCCTGGGACAGAAGGCCAATGGTCTGCCTCGTCTTGACCAGGCTGACTCTAGGCTTCCCGTGCAGAGGGTGGCTGGCTGTGTGACCCAGCCTGCTCGCTCGGCCTCTCTGGTCCCCCTTCTGCCTCACGGACATAAAATTTAGAGATTGGGCCGGGCTCAGTGTCTGGGCCCCCTGCAAGCCCAGCACTTTGGGAGGTCGAGGCGGGAGGATCAGTTAAGGCCAGGAGTTTGAGACCAGCCTGGGCAAGAGAGCGAGACCCTCATCTGTGCAAAACATTAGCCGGGCGTGGTGGCGCACACCTGTAGTCCCGGCTACTCGGGAGGCTGAGGCGGGAGGATCGCCTGAGCCCAGGAGTTGGAGGCTGCAGTGAGCCGTGATGACGCCACGGCGCTCCAGCCCGGGGGACAGACATCCTGTCTCGAAAGACAAAAACGCCGGTGGTGAAAGGACGCAGCTCAGCTCTAGGAGAGCTGCGGATTCGGGAAGGAGAGGGAGGGGTGGAGGGGAGGCTGGATGTCCACGAACGTATCTTGGGGTAAAGCTAAGTCGGCCGGGGAGCGAGAAAGTGCAGCTCGGGGTGCACGAACTTCCTGAGCGGAGCCGAGGGCAGTTTTCAGGCTGGCCGCCGGGTGGCGCATGTGGCATGGTGCAGGCCGGTTGCTGCAAGGGGTTGGGGGAGAAACCAAAAGCGGAGTCAGCGGGAAATGGGGAGGGGAGAGGGCAGGCCGGTGGCGGGCATGCTGCGGCGGGGACGAGGGAGAGTGTGGCATCTCCAGTGTGGGCAGAGATGTTGCTGAAAACCCGGGATTATTCGAGATCTTCGTTGCCAGGAACCCGTGAGACCACGTCTGTGAAACAGGAAGACTGCGGCTTAAACAGGGGAGAAGCTCATAGCTCCTGTCCTCACAGTCGGGGCTGCACAATGACTGGGGACCCGGGCTGCTGCCATCTTGCTGCTGTGCCTCCTCGACACCCAACTTCCTCCTCATGGACCAGAACGGCTGCTCCAGCCCCGTCCATCACGGCCACCTTCCAGACATGGGGCCGTGGAAGAAGAGGACAAAAAGGGCCTATTTTTATCTCCTGAGGTTGCAGCCAGGAAGTTACACGCACCATTTGTGCTCCCGTGCTGTTGTCCGAAATGTGTCAAATGGTCACACCAGGAGGCTGGGGAATGCAGTCTGTAGCGGAGCAGGCTCTATTTCTGAAGGAGAAGGCAGGGAGTGGATATCGGGGGGCAGCTCACAGTCTCTGCCACTGAATGTGTTGGGAAGGAGCAAGGCCGTGCCCTCGGCCCAGGATGCTCTCCCCCCACATCTCTCCAGGGCTCCCTCCTTCCCCTCCGTCAGGTCTCTGCTCAGCGGGGCTTCCCTGTTTAGAGCTGCAGCCTGCCTTCCCTCCCTACATCTCGCCCCTTCCTGACACCGTCCCTGACCTAATTTTCTTGGCAGCCCTTAGCGCGCCCTAAAACCCTATAGATTCGGGGCTTTCTGCGCTCCTTTTCTCTTTCCCTACGAGGCTGCCAGAGCAGCAATCCTGTCCTTGATGCCTCTCCCGTGCCGACGGCACCCAGTCGGGGCTCGGTCATTTTTTTTTTTTTTTTTAAAGACAAGGTGTCTCTGCTGCCCAGGCCGGAGTGCAGTGGTGTCATCACGGCTCACTGCAGCCTCCAGCTCCTGGGCTCAAGCGATCCTCCCGCCTCAGCCTCCCGAGGAGCTGGGACGACAGGCACGCGCCACTGCACACAGCGGATTGTTTTTTATTTTTTTAGAGATGGGGGTCTTGCTGTGTTGCCCAGGCTGGGCTCAAGCCGTCCTCCGGCCTCAGCCTCCCAGAGCGCTGGGGTCACAAGCGTTAGCCACCGCGCCCGCCACAGTAGATATTGTGAATGTCAAAACTGAATAAACAAGGTAGCTACAACCATCCCCCCTTTCGAGGCACGGACACTGGGGATCCCAGGGAAAAGGTGATTCTCCCAAGGGGGGCGGTGGCCAAAAGATGGCTGGGTCGCCTGGCGCGGCCCCTCGGTCTCTCCCCGTTGACTTTCCCCCGTGTCCTCCCTCCCCTGCGCTCCGACCGTTGCCCGCACATCCCGGCTGGCTTCCGGTCCCGCAGC
The DNA here is from genome assembly GCA_008750895.1 of Mirza zaza. Taxonomy (NCBI): domain Eukaryota; kingdom Metazoa; phylum Chordata; class Mammalia; order Primates; family Cheirogaleidae; genus Mirza; species Mirza zaza. The sequence goes on from VSMD01119279.1 coordinate 18,106, forward strand.
CCGCGTCCGTCGCTTGCGGCCAAGAGCGGCACCTGAGTGTCCCCAGGCGCCGTGCCCGTCCGCCATCGCGCGTCACGGCGAACTGCGAGCGTAATGACATCTGCAGACTTCGAGACAGCACCTGCAACGCCCTCAGCCGAGACTCCATAGGCGCGGAGGGGCCCGGACACAGCGGGGGGACAGGACTGTCCCGGTCACACGACAAGAGGCGCAGAGGGCAGGTTCCGGCCCGGATCTGCCGACTCCAGTCCCTCCTGCCCTGCCGGCGTGCTTGCTTTGCGTCCTAGGATGGCGTGAAGCGCGAGGGGGGGGCGGGGGGGCGGCGGGCCCCAGGTTCGAATCCCGCCTGGGAGGCAGCCTCCCTCTGTGGCCTCCGCGACAGTCACCTTCCTCCTTGGGCATCGGGGTCCCACAAGCCGATCTGGGAGGATCACGCAGAAGAACGCGCCACTCCGCCCAGCCCTGGCGCGGGAAGGGGTGGGGGCTGGGTACCTGCGGCCCCTGCTGCCCCCAGCCCTCCCCCGCACCCTCCCGGCCTGGCCTCTCTGTCCCCCGCCGCCCCACGCCCGGCTTCTGTTTAGTTTAATAATCTCCTGAAAGTTTAATTGTTGTTTTATTCATCCGTGACCTTTCCCTCTCATCCAGAGACGTATTATTGCTAATCTACAAATTTCAAGAACCAGATTTATTTGCAAAACCAATTACCTGCCTATGCAAACGACCTCTCCGCCCTCTCTCCCTGCACCCCTCCCTGGCCAGCAGCTGGGGGTGTGGGCGGCCGCCTGTCCCCACCGAGCTGCTGCTCCGTCCAACGCCTGGCTGCAAACTGATCTGGAATCCCTCGAGCCGGCAGCGCTCTCTGCCCGGAGTTAATTAGAATCTCAGCAATCAAGGGGTGCCCGCCCCGCACAGCTTAGCCTTGACCTCCTGACGGAGCCTCTAGAGGTGGCTGGAGGCTCTGATTGCCTCCCCCTCCCCTTCCCCGACGGGCAGGGTGCCGCGCGCGTCTCTGTGGTTCCTCTGTTCCTCCTTCGTGCGTGCACTCATTCAAAATGACACACCCGCGGCGCCTGCGTGCCGGGCCGTTGTAGGGGCTGGAGGCAGAACAAGGAACCAGCAGGCCCGGAGGAACGAAGTCCCCGTCATGATGCAGCTGACTGCCTGGGACAGAGGAAACGGGCAAGACAAAAAAAGAAAAATTTAGGGCCGGGCGCGGTGGCTCATGACTGTAATCCCAGCACTTTGGGAGGCTGAGGCGGGAGGATCGCTTTGAGGTCAGGATTTTGAGACCGGCCTGGGCAACACAGTGAGACTTTGTTTCTAAAAAAACTTTTACAAGTTACATGGGAGTGGTGACAGGTGCCTGTAGTCCCGGCTACTCGGGAGGCTGAGGCAGGAGGATCGCTTGAGCCCAGGAGTTGGAGGCCGCAGGGAGCTGTGATCGCGCCCCTGCAGCCTAGGTGACAGAGCGAGACCCTGTCTCTAAAAAAGGAAAAGAAAAATTTCCAGCACGTCCCACGATGGCAATGGCAATGGAGGGAGGAAAGAGATGGGAAGTGCCGTGCTGGCTGCCGGCGAGCACGGCCCCTCTGCCCCTCCTTGCCTCCCCTCCCCCAAAAGCAGCTGCTTCTTAAATCACCAAACTTGGTCCCACCTCGGGGCCTTTGCACTTGCTATTCCCTGTGCCCGGAATGCCCTGCCCAGATCCCGGGGCCGGGCCAGCTTCCTCCTGCCGTCTCAGCCCATACGCCGCCGCCTCGGAGAAGCCTTCCCCGATGACCCCGCTTCTGTCCTCTTTCCTTGGCTTTGGAATTCTTACCGCTCCCCGAAATGGAGTGGCGAAACGTTCCCATTTCACAGCTGCGAACGTGGAGGCTGCTGGCCGACGTGTGGTCTGGCCGGGCCGGGGCGGAGCCCGAGGAGAGGCCACTCCGCCAGCGGCCCGGCCGGCGCTGTCCCTCCTGAGGAAGGACAGGGAGGCCTTCGCCGGGAGCCCGGACCTCAGCGTCCCTCGGGAGGGGGAGCGACGGGCAGGTGGGCCCCGGCTCCCTTCCCCGGCTTCAGGCTCCACCGCCCGGCCTCCCTCCCACCTCCGGCTGGGCCTTCTTGTCCCTCCTGTGGCCGATCCTCGCCCTGTCCCCTGGACGCTTCTCCGGCCCAGCGGCACAGAACGTGACCAGCCCTCCCGTGCCCGTCTCAGAGCGGCCGGGGCGTTTGCCAGAGACCGCCGCGGTGTCCCTGGGCTGTGTCTTCCCGCGGCCCTGAGCGTTTACCGTCCCCGCTGGGCGCTACGCTGCACGCGGGTGGGCTGGCGGCCTCCCTAGTGCCCTCTCTCCCCCACCCCGCGCCACACGGCGCCTGCCACGAGCTGGATGCCTGCTGGGTGCGGGAGCAGTGGGGGTGTTGGGGCGTTTGTATGGGGTTATGGGGGTGTATGGTGGGGGCCTGGGGCAGGGGATGGGGCATGGCTGGGTGGGTGGATGGGGGGGTGGGAGGGTGGATGGATGGG
>VSMD01119280.1:0-26948 GCA_008750895.1 Mirza zaza
ATTTTGCACAACTCTTAGGAATGCATTTGTTGAATTATGGAAAATGACTAAACCTGTGTAACTACAACCCCTATCAAGATATAGAATGTTACCATCACCACAGACAGTTTGCTCTGACACCTCCCAAATTATTCCCACTTGTACACCCTTGAGAGATAATCACTGATATGATTTCTCTCCACTGTAGTTTAGTTTTGCTTTTTGCAGAACTTCATATAAATGGAATCATATAGTGTAGTATAAAGCCTCTTTCAGTACATTGTTAAGATTCATCTATATTGTCGCATATGTTATTCTTGCATTGTTGAGTGATGTTGCATTTTACAAGTATACCACACTGTAACCTTTCTTCCACTGACACATACTAGAATGTTCATGGCAGCGCCACTCACATTTTCATACAAAATTATCCATTACATCCATGTTTTCAAATTTATGAACTTGAAGTTATACTAAATATATCCTGAGCTCAACATTATTTTTCTGAGAGTTATTCTATTGTTAGGTATAGTTATAGATTATTCATCTTTTTTTCTATATCCACTCTAGTTTTGATAAGCATTTGTGGGTTTTCATTGAAGGATTGTTTTGAATAGTGCTGCTATGAACAGGATAGCGCATGTCTTTTGGTGAACATTTGGAAGAATTTTTATTGGCTCTATACCTAAGAATGGAATTTTCAGTTAATAGGATATGTACATATTTAGCTTTAGCTAATACTACTACAAAATAGTTTTTCAAAGTATTTGTACCAATTTACATTTCTTTTAGCAGTACATAAGAGTTCAATTGCTCTATATCCTAACCAACTGTTGATGTTTTTCAATATAACCATTCTATGGTTTTTATTTTCATATCCCTCATGACTAATGAAGTTAAACACTTTTATGTATGCTTATTAGCTAGTTGGATAATCATATTTGTGAAGTATATTTTCATTTTTTGCCCTATTTTTTTTCTGTTGGGCTGTCTTTTTTTAAATTGCTTCGTAGTCATTATTTATGTATTCTGGATACAAGTCTTTTGTTAGTTACATAAATTTTAACAATATATATCTTAGTCTGTGGTTTGGCTTTTAACTCTCTTAATGATGACTTCTGATGACAAGTAGTTATTACTTTTAACATAGTTCCCTTTATCATTTTTTCAATGGTTACTGCATTTTTGTGTTTTATTTAAGAAGTCTTGCTTACTCCAACATCAAAAATATATTCTTATTCTTCCTCTAGAAGCATTACTGTTTTATCTTTCAAATTTAGGTCTTTGATCAATAATAGCATTAATTTTTGTGTATGGCATCAAGGAAGAGTCCAGAAATATTTTTCATATTGTTTTCCAATAGATCCATCACCACTTACTGAAATGACCATCTTTTTCCTTCCATATTGTAGTGGCATCTTTACTATAAATCATACCTTTATATGTGTAGATCTGATTCTGAAATCTATTTTGTTCAATTATTAGTTTGTTCTTTTGCTAATACCACCCTGCCTTAATTACTTTTGCTTTATAATAAGTCTTAATATGTGGTTGTATAGGTCTTCTAAATCATTCTTATTTTTCTTCAAGATTTTCTACCTTATTCTTTGCCCTTTAATTTTAGAATCAGCCTACAAGTTTCCTCACAAAACCTACGAGAAATTTGATTGTGATTGCTTAACATTTACAGGTTAAATTTGAGAAAATTACCATCATTTTAAGAGTGAATATTGTAATTTGTAGACATGATATATCTCTCCATTTATTGAGATTTTTATTTTTGAAATTTTAATTTTGAAATCTTGCATATTTCTGTGCTATATTTCTTCTATTTTATATTTGATTCTATTTAAATATTGTTATTAATTTTAATTTTCTGTTTATCTGATGTTGATATATAAATTTAAAATTAATTTTGAATATTGATCTTATAACCAGAAATCTTAAATTTACTCATTAATTATCCTAATTTGTCTGTGTCCTTTTTTGTTTTTTCCTGATATGGTAATGTTATCTGTGAATAATGATGATTTAAAATTTTTTTCTAATATGCATTCTACTTTCTTCCTTGACTTGTAACACTAAGTTCCTTTTTCCTTCTACATTTTTAATATAGTTTGAGATAGTTTATCCAAAAGGCAAGATGCTACTATAGTAGGTTTTAGAAGATAGAATTTTCTGAAGACTAATTTTAACTAAACATAAGAAACAAGATTGCAATAACATACTATTAAAGTGGAATTTCCCAATTTTGGAAGAAATTGACATCATTTACAGAATTTAAGCATATATCAGGGACTCTACTGAAGAAATCTCTGCATCAAATGGAAGTTGGTCTGAATAATTTCCAAGCCAAATTTCAATTCTTAAATCATATTAGTCAATACTTTCTGATTTTAAAATGACATAAAACCTATTTGGAAGATAACTCCTTGGAAAAGGTTGGGGTTAAGGAAAGAACAGAGACAGGGAGTCTGGTTGGGAGTCCACACTGTAGTCTAGGCACCAGTTTATGAGCGTCTGTGCTATTGCAGTGGCAATGGACGTGGAAAGGAAGGAAAGCGGTGTTGCTTTTCTATTTCCATGGTCAACACAATAACACAGACCCCCATAAACTCAGGCCTGGATTTTGGCAGTTGATACACAGCGAGTCTCCCTATCCCCATGCTATGTGGGAGAGATGGGGGACTGAAGAATTGGGAAGTAATTGCCTCCGAGGTTTGACCTTTGCTGTGTGGGACACTGGTAATGACTTAAAACTGACATTGGGATGTGAGGGCATACTGCGTGTCTGACTGTTTATTGCTTTTTATGGAGGTCTGTAGACTTTGAAACAGTTTATGGCAATGAAACTGACCTTTTGGACCTTACTGTCCCCAGTTTCAGAGGTAGCAACGGTACTTAATGCCTGCCTCCTCCTCAGGAAAATCAGTTTTTCAGATGCCTTACAGAACCACAAATTCTTTCTCCAGTGATCTCTTCCAGACTTTTTTGTTATCTAAAGAGAATGAGATAGTAATGTCAATTAGATCTATGAAGAATGAGTACATTTTAAAAGATGGTATGGTTACAATGTAATTATTTTGTTTATAATAGGCATGAAACACTGACAGAAGTTATAGTCACAGTGTGGCTTTTCAGAGCAATTACATCAGATACTAGCATCTAAAATACTTGTCCGGACTATCCATTTTCAAATGAGTAGTGTCATGACATATTTGTTTTTTTGTCACACAATCTATACTGAATACATTCCTTTAATAGGAAAGATTCGGGCATTATAATTATGTATTGAATAAAATGGGGAAGTCCTTATTCATGTTTCTTTTCTGCTTCCAAATTCCCTCTTCAGAATCAAGTCAATAGCTTAGTGTATACCTTTCCCTTGATCTTTCTAAGCTTGTGTGTGTGTGTCTCTGTGTGTGTGTATGTATCTGTTTTAACACAAATTTGATTACACTATATTTTTTTCTAACTTGTGTTTTAAATATAAGGCATTTAAATTTACTACATTATCATATTTTAAAAATAGTTTGCTTTCATTGAGATGATAATATGATTTTCTTTTGTCAATGTTGTGAATTACATTAAAATATTTCTTAATTTTAAACCATTCTGGCTTTTGCTTGATAAGCCCTATTGGATATTATACATTAATTCTTTTAATACACTAATGAAATTAAATTGCTAATGTATTATTAAATTTATTATTATTTATGTATGTATCTATTTATATATTTATTTTAAAATTTTATTTATTATTATTTATTTAATGTATTATTAAAATTTTTCACATCTATGTTTTTTCAGTGTAATTGGCTTATGTATTTTTGAAATTGGCTTATATATTTTTGTTTGCATGTTTATTTGGACTATCCTATTCAGTTTGTTGCCAGAATTATTCTAAAATGAATTAGCAATTCATAAAATGAATTAGCAAACTTGTAACATTTTTCTATGTTCTGAATATATAATGTATATAATATGAGGATATTCTATTCCCTAAACCATCTGGGCAAGACACCAGTTTTTTTTTTTTTCAGGAAAAAATCTTTATTCCTCACAATTTTCTATGGTTACTGGTCATTTCAAATTTTCTATCATTTCTTATCTATTTTTGATTATTTACAATGTTACTATGTAAAGATTCATTTAATTTAGAGTTCCACATTTTCTCACAAAATATTTGTACAATAGTTTTCTCATAATTCTTACTCATGTTAAAATATCCTGTATATCTGTTGTCATTTTCCATTTTTCTTTCTAACCTGTTTTTCCTTTCTTTTTGTCAAAATAAGACTTGATAAAGTATTTATTTCCTTGATATTTTCAAGGAATCTTCTTTAATTTATTCATCTGCAAAACTAATGTCAAAACATATCCTCATACTATAGTAATAGTGTAGAACTACAACAGGAATTGATATATAAACCATTAATATATAATAGGAATCCTAAAACACATATTCATATGTTCATATGTGTGCACTTAAATTTAGTTTATAATAAAAATGACATTTCAAATCAGTGGTGAAAACAAGGTTCATTTAATTAATGGTGTCTGTCTCTCCTGTGCTTGCTGGCAGCACTATTTCACTCAAATCTAGACGAAACAACACACTTAATGATGTTTTCGACTGATGAATGTAGATTCTTGCTTCTTTTCTCTTTAATCACTGCATTTAATTTTACTATTCTATGTACTTTGTGTGGGTTTATTGTGTTTGTTTCTAGTTTCTTGGGTTGTACATGGAGTTGTTCATCATCTATAACATTTCTTTCTCTTTCTTTGATTCCCCTTCCTTCGCCCATCCTTCTTTCTCTGCTTTTGAAGTCTGATTAGTTGAGTGCTGCTATCTGCCTCTGTTGGTCACTTCACTTGCTCTTGCTCTCATATTTTCCATTTCTTTATCTTTTTGTATTATGTTCGGGGATGATCTTAAACTTGATTTTAAAACTTTTTTTTCCCTTAACACTTCTCTTTCACTGTTTTCTTTTTGTTATTTAGTTTAAATATTGAGTTTTGGCTGGGCGTGATGGCTCATGCCTGTAATCCTAGCACTCTGGGAGGCTGAAGTGGGAGGATCACTCAGGGTCAGGAGTTCGAGACCAGCCTGAGCAAGAGTAAGACACTGTCTCTACTAAAAATAGAAAGAAATTAGCCAGACAACTAAAAATCTATATAGAAAAAAAATAAGCTGGGCATGGTGGCGCATGCCTGTAGTCCCAGCTACTCGGGAGGCTGAGGCAGAGGATTGCTTGAGCCCAGGAATTTGAGGTTGCTGTGAGCTGGGCTGACGCCACTGCACTCTGTCTCAAAAAAATAAATAAATAAAATAAAATAATTAATAATGAATAAATAAATATTGAGTTTTAAATCTTGTTCAAATTCTTAATATTCTTAACATTTCACATTTCTTATTGCTTTTACAATGGAAGCAATAACTGCATGCCTCTCTCTGAAGATAATCATATTTAATTATATTTATTTTGAAGCCTTATAATGTTTTTTCTATTAATTGTTTCCTCTATTTTGTTTCTTTCATTTATTAAGTTTGGTGACTTCTATCACAGTGTTGGATTCTTGCAAATGTTTGGTGATGCATGACTGTCATCTTTGCATTTGAATATCTATAACTGCCTGTCCTAATTACCTTGGTTCATGCTGGGTATTTAAGAGGGAAGGGAAGGACTCCTGGAGAGACTGTGGATATTTATCTGTAGGTGGTGACAGTAGGGCTTTAGCTGGCACATTGTCATGCCTTCTGACTCCCAGCATCTCTCCTCACTTCCTTAGACTGTGAACAAATATTAATACTATGGGATGCCTGCTAATCGGCAAGAGCCCAGCATTAGCTGTAAGAAATGTTGAGTTGAGCTTCCAAATTAAGCACCCAAAACTATTCCCGGGCTCTCTTCCATTTCTACACACTGAGTTGGCTTGGAGCCATTATCTTTCTCCTCCTGTGTTTTAAGCTATGAATATATTTTTCTCTGGAGCTGATAAAGTCTATTTCCTATATTTCAGAGTTTTATAACACTCTGGTCTGCCATATTGCAATATATTTTGCTTTTTTGTAATGCATTTGTATTTTTTACGTCACTTTTCTCACTTCATGTAAATTTAGTTGGGTGAGGAGGCTGATGCCTTTTATTCAACTTGTTGATTACATTTCCTATCTGTTTTATTTCTTACAACAACATAATTGTATATAAATTAATCTCAAAATTCTAGGACCTTTAGAAAATAAGTCTTGCTAAATAATAATACAAGAATATCTATAATCAAACCACTCTGAGAAACCACATGTGATTTGTTAACTTATAGACATTATAGACATTGTGAATTTTTTATGTCACCCCCTGCCCTAGTTTTATCTTAATAGTCTCTTTTCCTTTGCTTTACTTTTCTTTCTTTTTGGAAATGCATTTCTTCTTCCTGTATTGTTGGCCACTTTCATAATTCTTCCTCATGAGAAAGTCCAAACCACTTGGATTGGCATCCAGCCCACTCATGGTATGAATACCTACTATGTGCTTCCAGCCTCATTTCTCTTACTCAGTGCTTTAGGCACAATTAAATTTGCGGTTTATGTGAATGTATCATGCATTTCTGCTTTCTATGCCTGGAAAACTGCTCTACTGTTCACCTGTCTAACCTCTCCCAGTGCTTTAGGACTGGCCTTACCTTTCCACTACCTGGAAGTCCTCCCACCCTACTACCAGCCTCCCAGGCTGGGTACAGTGGCCGTATGTGTTCCCTCAGCTGCTGGGCACACTCTGTTGGAGCACTTGTCTCATTATCCTGTGTGTAATTGCTTTCTTAGCTTTCTGGGTTTACCACTAGACTGTAAGTTTGCTGAAAGCACAAGCTATGTCTTATGTCTCTGTGTTTTTATTTCCTTGTCTGGTATATAATAAATGTATATTGGATGGCTGGATAAATATATAAATATAGGATTAATAAATTAATGAACAATGGCCTATTTTTAATTCTCCTTGTAATAAAATGGGAACAAATAAATAGACAAATAATCCTTTCCTTCTTTCATCTTACAATGCTAACTCTGTGCCACTGTTTGTTACAGGATGTCTGCAGGTGGCACTATAAGTGCTGCTGGAAGCTGGAGGCAGATGTTGACATCCCTCCGTGCTTCTTCCCCAGGAACTGGGGCTATGAAGTCAGCGATATCCCGACAGATAGTAGCACAGGTAAGCACTGCCCTGATGCTGCCCCAGGGAATGACTCCTTATGGCCCAGATACGGTCACTGAAAAATAAAAGCTAAAAATCAGTCTCTCTCTCCCTCTCTCCTCCTCACCCCCAGGGCTTACTGCCAACTTGAAAAGGTTGCCATCTCCCTCTCTGTTTGGAAATGATGTCAACAACACCCGCTTCACAGCCGAATTTCAGACATCCAATCGGTTGCATTTTAAGGTTGGTTTGGGAGTCACCACTAACTACATCTCTGAAGAAAGCTGTGTCCCCATACTGGGTTTGAGTTGCAGAGGCAGAAGGTACCTCTCTTCCTCTCTGCAGGAATCTCTGGATGGGATGGGTAGGCTCATTTTTATTTGATGGAGCACACGTGATTCCATCATTTCTTCTCACACATCAGAAACCACAGGGTCAGGAATTAGAAGGTATTCTCATGGAGGGCTATTTTGGAGGGAGCATCTTTTATAGCTCTACAAGGAAGTGGGCTTATGTGCAGTTGTCCCTTATGTTTTCCTTTCGACAGATCACAGATTTGAATAACGAGCGCTATGAAGTCCCCCATGAAAATGTGAAGCTGCTTAAAGCGACCACTGATATCTCCAATTTGAGCTATCAAATGGAAGTCACCAGAAATCCCTTCAGCATCAAAATAATGAGGATGAGCAACAACAGAGTCTTGTGAGCTTTCCAGCACTCTTTGTGCATCTCTGAATACACAGTCCCAGTATCACTTATTCTGACTTACCCTGGGTAGACAGTGGGACCAGTCTGACTTGGGAGAATCTTTGAACTTCAGAAAAAATGTCAAAGCTTTTACTGTAAATTAACAGTGGTAATCTGTCATGATTGTAGAGCAAATGATACTAAAATGTAATGTACTAGTTTGCTAAGTTATATAATACATAAATAGTATACATAATATATTATAATATAAAAATATTACATATAACTATATTTCATATCTATAAATGTAGTTGTGGTTCACATGTGGTATAAAATAGGGGATTTTATTGTTTTAAATGATCATTCATACTAGAACTCAGACTTCACTGTTTATCGTTCCAAATCACTATTTCCTGTGAATCCTAACATCAAGAACTCAACAACAGTTTGAGCTTAAATAAGAAATTGTACTGGAGGAAATAGAAGTATGAATGTCAGTAAAAGCTGTATTCAAATCCTGGCACCAGCAAATCAACAGCCAGTTGTGTGACATTAGGCAAAGTAACTCACTCATCAGCATCAATTTCCTTGTCCATAAAAAGGGATAAAAAAAATCCACTTTTGCTAGGGGCGGTGAGACACCGCTCACATAGCATCCAGAGCGGTGGCTGGCCTGCAGTAGATGCACGGCAAATATAAGGTCACGTCTGCCATCCGTCTCTCATCATCCAACCTGAGGTCCTGGTGTCCCATCACTATGCTATGTTCCTCTAGAATCAAAGGACCAGAGATGCCCTAGAAAGGCCTTCAAAGGTAGCATGGAAACTGATGGTAACACCTGAAAGAACTGATCTCTGAGAGTACATGGAAAGGAGCAGATTGCTTCCCGGCAGAGAAAAGAGAGTTGTTGGGTGACTCTTGCTCTTATCCCATGACCTAGGCTGGACACAAGCATCGGACCCCTCCAGTTTGCCGAGCAGTACTTGCAGCTGTCTTTCCGACTGCCCAGTGCCAACGTGTATGGGCTGGGAGAACACGTGCACCAGCAGTACCGCCACAACATGTCCTGGAAGACCTGGCCCATCTTCACCAGGGACACCACCCCCACTAAGGTGAGGTACCCTTCCTCCTCCTCACAGCAAGGGGGTACATCTGTATCTTATTTTGCTCATTTTAGGTGTGCTGGTATTGAGGAATGCTTGTTCTTAAGGTCTATGAACTCAGAAATATAGCAGTATTAGAAATAGAACATTTTTAGAAAACTATCAATTTTCCAGCATTAGACATATAGCAATTTTTAAAAATCTTGCTTTTAATAGAAAATAAAATTTAATGATTATAATAGGGCCTAGTATATATTAAAAAAGATTTCTGCAAAATTACTATGTCTGGCTTTGATAAGGGAGGAGAGGAGAGCTTCAGCAGGAGCTACTCAGCAGAATTTTGTGGACTAAAAGTATCTCTTGGGACAGCTTTCACATTGCTCTAGATCTTTGCTAGTCAGAATACGTTTTAGCAACAGCATTGTTGGCATCACCTGGAAGTTGTTAGAAATGCAGAGTCTCAGACCTTATCCCTGACCCTCTGAATCCAAATCTGTGTTTTCACAAGACTCCCAGGTGACTCACATGCCAAATTGGGAGAAGAGCTACACTAGGCCAGTGCCTCTTAACTTACCTGGAATGAAAGATGTGTTTCCTCTTGTTTGATTAATCTAGCATGGGCAACATTTTTGGAAACTATAATTAAAATATGTTATTGCAAAAATGAAATAAAAATAGCCAAAGACATACAAAATACAAGTCCAAATGGAACAGACATAAAATTACTCTTTTCAATTACTATCAAAGAATTTCTAACTCTTTTGATTTTTGTATTTACCTTTTTGGTGACTGGAAACAAAGGAATTTGGAAGGTATCAGTCCACAGACAACACTGAGTAGTGTTAGTTTGTAGAGCATGTCTTGAAGCCTCCATTTTGCACTGGAGGGAGGGGACTGACGTTTTTTTGCAATTCAAATTTTGCAGGAGATGAACAAAGCAAGTAGTGCATTAACTTATAGTCCATCTACCAGCATCCATGTAACGTAGGGAGTGCACCTATTGCACCGAACAAGGAGGAAAAAGCAATGGCCAGCACATTCACTAACATTTTTGGTCAAGAACCTTGACAAATATGGAATACTAAACATGTTTGACTTTCTACAGCTGAAATTCCAACTGTGTAGTCACAGATCAGATTAAATGCCTGCCTGCTTGCCTGCCTGCCTTTCTTCCTCTCTCCCTTTCTTTCTTTCTTCAATTGTTTTTTTAAATTTTGTTTGTATTTTCTCGCAGTGTGATGCCATGAGTTTTCCTGGCTAGCTAGCTATCTATATCTATATCTATATTTTTTTTAAGAGACAGGGTCTCAGAGTCTCTGTTGCTCAGGCTGAAGTACAGTGGTGCAACCATAGCTCACTGTAACCTGGAATACCTGGGCTCATCTCCAGCTAATTTTTAATTTTTTTTTTACAGACTGGCTTTCACTATGTTATCTAGGCTGGTCTCAAACTCCTGGCACCTGGCTATAATTTTAAATTTAGTGTAGGCTTATTGGTCTTCTCAATTTTGTATATCATGATGATTTTTTATTTTTTTCCTTCTTCTGTAATTTGTATTATTGTCCTATTTGTATTATTGTCCTATAACAGGGATGAAGATTGTGACACTATCACACAGGGAACTCTGCATATTCTATTCTCAATACCTTTCCGTTCTTACAGCTCTTAGGGTTATACACACACACATTATTTTTTTTATGTCAATGCTTGTTACAGCTCTGTCACAGGTTCAATATATTTCTCTTTTTTATTTTTTAATTTTAAACCTTTTTTTTACTAAGTGTTAATATTATATGTTAATTAAGGAAATATTAGAAAATATAATTGGGCACAAAAAAGAAATTTGAAATTGCTCATAATACCATCACCTGCTAATAGTTTAGTATATCTCATTGCCAATATTTTCCAATTTTTTAAAAATAACTTGATTGAGGCATAATTTATATACCATAAGATTCACCAGTTTTAAGTGTACAGTTCAATGATTTTTAGCACATTTACTGAGTTAAGTAATCATCATCATAATCCAGTTTTAGAACATTGTTTTCACCCCAGTAGGATCCCTTCTTCCCTTTTAAACTTAACCCCCATTCCCACCCCAGTGCCCATTTTGGCTCCAGGCAATCACTGATCTACTTTCTGTCTCCGTATATTTGTCTTTTCTAGACACTGTGTGTAAATGGAATCATGCAATTTATAGTCTTTTGTGTCTGTTTCTTTCATTTAGCGTTAAGCCTTTTGAGGGTTATTCATGTTGCAGCATGTACAAGTATTTCATTTCTTATTATTGCTGAATAGAATTCCATTGTCTAGATATAATACAGTTTGTTTATTCCTTTGCCAGTTGATGATACTATTTCAATACCCTTTGGTACAATACTAACCTATATCAAGTGTTGAACAAGTACATGTTATAGATGGGTTTTGATATTATTTTGGAGTGAATAAAAATGTTTTTAACACATGCTACTATTATCATTTTCTTCTTTTTTTGCTGACAGGGCATGATTAATCTGTATGGAGCTCATACATTCTTCCTGTGCCTTGAGGACAGCAGTGGCTCCTCTTTCGGAGTTTTTCTGATGAACAGTAATGCCATGGGTAGGAAGCTTCTTTTTATCTTCTATGGGGAGGAGTATGTTTTGGGATTCTGCTTTTATTTAAAAAAAAATCACTTTTATGATGAGATCACTGTTTAATAAAAGGTATATCGAACCTAAAGTACTTTTATTGAAACTGAAACTTGAAAGTAGGTTAACCTGTTTACGAATCTAGTTCATCCTTAAAGCTATTTTTATGGAAAACTGCTTCCAGGGTCTCCTTTGATGTAATGTTTCTCTGAATATTCTGATAGGATCCACTGATAGATATACTCCACAGATATCTGTAGCTTTCAACGTGTAAAGCATGCCGTCTGTTTGCAGGCAGCAAGACTGTGTTCTGCAATTTAGTGTAGGCTTATTGGCTGTGTAGGCTGTTTCTCGTAGCCTGTCCTTTCTCCACTCCAGAAACTTCTTCCTCCAGCTTCTGGATTAGTGGTGTCCTAATAAGCATTTTAAATTAATTTTAAAATTTTAAATTGTAGTCAAATTTATCTAATGTGGTTTTTAAAACTTTTCTTTTTTTTTAGGTTAAATCACTCATAAACCCCAGAAGTTTATATTTTCATATGGCCACACTAAAATAAAATTTATTCTCCTTCCTCTTAACAAAATAAACTTTAATGTTTCTTTGGTGTTTTACTCATTCAATATTTTAATAAACTTCAACAATCCTCTGATAAAAGCAACACGTGTGGTCTTCATCCCTTTCAAAATGAGACTGAGACTATTTTGGACCGCTCAGCTATTCATACCCTTGAGAAATGTATATTTTCAACCCTGAGATTTTAATAACTTTAATTTTAATCTTTTCAGAGGCCACCCTTCAGCCTGCTCCTGCAATCACTTACCGCACAATTGGGGGTATTCTTGACTTTTATGTATTCCTGGGAAACACTCCAGAACAAGTGGTTCAGGAATACCTGGAGGTATGGCTTCGCATTTAGATAGTCATTATTCATTGGCATTATCTCATGCACTCATAAAGTAACAGAAGAAAAATAAAATTATTAACAAACTCTATGGGTCATAAATGCTGGGATTGTGAGTCTTTCATCTATTGTTTGTTTATTTTCATGACATTTATTGGGCACTTTCTGCATGCTCAAGAGGCACTGTGCAAAGCCTGAGGAATGCAAAAATAAGTCAGACATCATCCTGCTTTCAACGAACTCATACTCCATCCATGTATAACCAATCATTTCAAAGACCTAAGGCAACAAATCAGCAAAGTGTATTCATTCATTCAATAAATTAAAATTTAATGAAAAGGGACTCTGTGAAAGGAACTTTGTTAGCTATTTACAGTTGATTCAAACTAGAGGACAGGAAGGAACTTTGGACACCATTTAACTTAAACTTCCTACTTTACAGATTAAAAACCTTGGGCACAGAAAGATGAAGTGGTCTGTTATAGATGACATGTAAAGACATATGAAATATGGTTCCAGATGCCAGTGAATTTAAAATCAAATATGACAGAGCTATGACGAAGCCTGAAATAATTGTACTAGGAAGCACCTTGTAATAGATGTCATGAATGAGGTACAGATAAGCTGTATGGGAATTCAGAGGTGTGAGAGAAAGTGCCCTCATAGCAGAGGGTGGGCATTCTTAGGGGAGAATAGGAGACAGGACTCAGGATGTTGGCTTCAACAACTTGGAAGACTTGGATTTTAAACATTCCAGTATTTTGTCACCCATTCTACTCATAGTCCCATCAGCCCTTATTCCTTTATCCTTAGCACATAACGCTGTCCGAAATTACATTAGACATTTATTTCCTTTAAGTTGTGTGAGGGCAGGAACTATGTTTGTTCTCTGCCACTATATTCCAAGTGCTCACATCCGCCCTTGACACACTGTAAACACTCAGAAAAATACTTATTGAATAAAAAATATTACTGCTTCGCCCCACTCCCAAGATGCCACCATTATTCAAGTATTTTCTGTAAATCTTATTATTTCCTGATGTTGCAGTTCTTGGGAATATCTTTAGGTACTTAGTAAAGAAGGATGATTGTGAAATTGCACAAATTACCCTAGCAGATGACTCCTGACTCTGACATTTTCAGCTCTGGGAACTTTACAGCAAATAAAATGGGGCTAATATTTCCAGCGTTGGACATAGTGTTACAGACAGTGTTTATGCTAAAAGCCTAGACACTTCTTTACTTCTCCTTTCAGGTTGTTGGACGACCATTCATGCCTTCCTACTGGAGTCTTGGGTTCCAGCTCAGTCGCAGGGATTATGGTGGCATCAATGGATTGAGAGAGGTTGTAAACCGCAACCGTTTAGCTGAGATCCCATACGTAAGTTGGGACTTCTCTTATGGTGCATTAAGCACAACTTTCTATCTTTTGTCTTTTGCATCAAGTTCAATTCATTAGAAAAGTATAGGTAGATTAATAGATTGATAGACACATTGTCAGAAATTTGCATGCTAAATTACCTATGTGATCCTCGAAAGTGTACAGTTTGTGTAATCATATGGGTATGGCTTTGAATTTTAGCTTCATATCGCTATGCAATATTGGGCTAGTTAATTAACATACCTTAATCTTAGTTTCTACCTTTATAAAATAAGAATGTCAGACTTACTTAGGTGAGCTAGTAGTAAGGAATGCCTTATACTATGCACGTATAGCATCTAGCACAGAGAGTGAACTCCATCAAGGTCAGCTGTTATTTTATAAGAGAAAGCAACACCTGCAGTGACATGGTTAACAAGAGCTGATGATTATAATAATGACTTTCAGGAAATGAGTTTCTCATAGTGACCTTGTATACCAACCCCCCCCCCCATATTTAGCAGGCTCTAATTGCAAAGTATTTATGATAGTCAATGTCAACCGGAAAATCAAAAGATAATTAACTGTAATATTTGATAAGCTCCTCCAGGAAATGTATAACACGTGGCTAATGAAGTTATTAAAACAACTTATTCTGGGCTAGCTCTTTGGAACTTGGGTGTAAGCATGTATGGGTTAACATCTGAAGGAGGATTGTACAGATGACATGACTTTGGCTTTAACTTGGGATTCTTCAGTCCCCTCTCTGAGCAGTGATGAGGGTAGGCAGGGGGATTAATTTTTCCCGTGAGAAAATGGATGTCCAATGGGTTGCCTTGTTGTTAGGGGATATCGATTGTCTTGAATTTTACTTCTCCCATATCTGCTCTCTGCGAACATCCAATTCCAGGAGGAATCAGACCAAACATTGTCACGCTTTCTTTCATTAATATACAAGGGGCTTTCACATTCATGGTCAGCCCCCATTTATCATTCTTTTGTAAGTGAGGAAATGGAGCTACTGTGTGGTTAATAACTTCTCCAGCATCACACAACTAGCTAAATGCAGGACCAAAATTCCAATATAGTTCCTTTGATTCTGTGTGTGGTGTTGGTGCCAGTTTATCTTCTGGCTATGATAGGAAGGAAGGGCTTTATTGAAGTGTCGCCAGTTCAGAAACAAGTAAGTGTTTCTTCCAGGGATGGGATCTTTCCCTGTATGTGTTTGTGGAAGATTGCTGCATTCTAAATAACTGCCCAGTATTAGAACAGATGATGCCACACTGGGCAACAGGCCACAAGTCACATTTTCCTTTAGGCCTATAAGCTAGAGACTTCTAATGCATGATACACGAGGAACACTTAGAAGATTTTGGGATATCTTAGAGGTATGTAGCAGATTGAGGATAAAAAGAGCACCTGGTGTCAGAGAACTTATCCCTAAAGCCCCATTCGGCTTTTACCTCCCCATACACGTGACTTTGGGAAATACCACTTATCCCCTTTTTCATTTCACGCTCCTCACTAAAAGTAATACCTTCTCCCATAAGTGGCTATGCAAACACAAGCAACAACGTGTGTATGAGAGTTTGGTTAATTAAAGCTCTATCCCTTTGTCATTGATCTTTGTTAATCATTACTCTGGCTGGTTTATAGGGCAAGAAGACCATTATCTCCTCTTTTGATATATTCTTGCTTGATATTTGGGGTCAAGTTGATACATGGTTATGACATTACTATTATATTTATTCAAGCATTTTGAGAGCACCTGCTTTATATCAAACATCCAAGCTCTCAAGTTAGAGAGATAAAGAAGATGCAGTTCCTACCCTCAAATTCCTCCCAATAGCTTATGCTATGCATCTGTCAGGACAAGGAGGTAAGACTGCAGTCTAAGAGAAACTGCATTTTTCAAAGAGGGCTTATTTATTTCTAAGAGCTAGTGAACCCTGGGAGTTCCAGGATCATTAAGAAACATGGCTTCAATTGTAATGGTCAGAAACCAAAGATGTGGTTATTTTCAATTGGCATGGTGGTATTTCCTAGGTTCTAACTGGCCAGATCTATATTTCAGGATGTCCAGTACTCTGACATAGACTACATGGATGGAAAGAAGGATTTCACTGTTGACCAAGGGGCTTACCCTGGTCTCCCAGATTTTGCCAAGGAGCTACATGACAATGGACAGAAATATGTAATTATTATGGTATGTTCAAATACCCTGTTACCTTTTATTTTCTTTCACAGTGAAAAAGAAATTTATAAAAATAATATTTATATCATATTTCTTTATTAGAATCCTGGCATCCTCAAAGACCCTGGGTATGACCCCTATAACGAAGGAAACATAAAAAGAATATGGATCATGGGGAAAAATGGCTTTGCTGTTGGGAAGGTAATTTTGCAAGAAAATCAGAGTAAATTGCAGTCATGTTGGAAAGTTTGTACTTTGGTATGAAGATGGGTGAAAGGACATTTACATATTGTTACTATTTTCATAGCTTTAGAGGTTTCTTTGCTTACAAATTTTAAACCAGTAGATATAATAATGGGATGATTAAAACTCTGAAGAATTTAAAAAGCTAGCCCCTGACTCTCTAATATTACAGATAATTGGGAAGCAATATAATCAGAAGAAACTTCAGCTACTTAAAGCCCTCCTGCCTCCAAATTTCTCTCTTCTCCCCAGAACAATATATCTGACTACAGTAATGTAGCAAGATGCTCATAGATTGATGTGGAACCTACCTCAGCTAATATATTCTTAATTTATGGAAGATTTATAGATAGAGCCCAACCTTGATTCTCAGGTAGAAGTTTTAGGCATTGATATAGGGTGACCTGGTACTAACACAAGAATAGAAAAACAAGCACCATATGTACTCACCATCAAAATGATATTAACTGACTTAACTGACCAACATTTAAGTGCACATATAGTAGTAACCTTCATTGTTGTTGGGCAGGTGGGAGGGGGGATGGGTATATACACACGTAATGGGTGCAGTGCACATTGTCTGGGGAATGGATGCACTTGAAGCTCTGACTTGGGTAGGGAAAAGGCAGTATATGTAACCTAAACATTTGTACCCCATAATATGCTGAAATAAAAAACATTAAAAATTAAAAAAAAAAACAGAAAAGAAATAGGCTGACTTGGAGCCTGTTTTCAAGACAGCTGAACTTCTGAGACTACTTTAAATCACATCATGTAGGCGAGCTTTTATTCCAATCATAAGTAGGGTCCGCCCAGGTGATTGGATTATGTAAGACTTACTAAAATGGTCACTTCATCTTAAAACTTCATGCACTTGCACTTCTTGTTGCTCCTGGGTAGTTTACTTTGCAAAACCATCTTTTCAGGCCAATTGATGGCCCCTTACCAAACTTTACTCACTTAATTCTTTTCATTGACTGTTTACGATGCTTAATTCTATTTACTTTCTTCATTGATTCTAACTTTTTATGAAGCAGTAAGGAAGTTTTCTTCCTTTTCCAAACCATGTCTTTGTTTTACTGCTTTGTTAGAAGTGAATTTCTAAAATATCAGATAGACCCATGTTCATGTTCTGTATAAATACAAAATCAGAGGCCACGGTCAAATAAAAATTATTTCGCTTATCTAAAATTTTATCTATACCCATGAGTCATTTCAATAGCACTCATATTTTGGTGATATATAATTAAGAATTTGCATATAATTACAAGAACTTAATAAGATGGTTGCCTTCATTGATCAATAAATAGCATGAATCATTTGGTCTAAGAATTTGGCAGAGGTAGTAGTAGTAGATGTGGGTAGGGATTTAGTTTAAATGCATTTGGTTAGATAAAGTTTGCTGGGCCTGAAGCTCTAGGCTACATGTTGCTGTAGGTGACTGCTTTGCCACACCACCGATTTCCTGAGGTGCAGATTTGCCTCTGATTATTACTTGGTGCCTGTCACCTAAAACAAAGAACCAAGAGCTCAATCCATTTGAAGTTGGTATTTTAAGCTTCCATCTTGAGTTTTGAGCACTCTTCACACACACACAGACATATAGATATAGACATAGATATATATTTTTTCCATTATGTTCTCTGAGTGTAAAGTTGTCCCTAAATTGCAACCTATAAATTTGTTGGGAAAATGAGCAAAAACGTTACACAAAAACTTGTGTCTTTTTGATTCAAAATTTTCGGTAATTTGGCTATGGCTATATCTTTGTGCTCTTTGTGGAAAATGTTTAAAGCTACTGTGTGATAGGCATAGAGAGGAAAAGGAAATAGAATAAAAAAATATTTGATCTGAGTAAGAAGCACAAACTTCATTTAGCCATTTATAAAATATTGTTTATATGTTCCCAAACAACATATTATTTATAACCATAATTATTCAAAGCAGGCTTTATATGACTTTTATTTAACAACATATTAAGCAAATTCATTCTCTCTAAAAATATTACATAATTAGAATTTCCAGTATTTTAAATAGTTTGTCTCCCAATTAGCATGACATAATGAAATTTTACATTTTTTTTCCATAGAAAAGGACATATGGTGGCTTTTCATTTATGTACTTAGTTGTTTTTCCTTTTCTTTTTTGTCTTTTGGGTCCTTGCATGTATTTTACTGTTTAGCTTTTTTGGGGGGGGTGGTTCAAAAATTTTGTTGCTAAAATATGGGGCTTCTAGCAGAAGAAATTGTAGCCGTTAATAAATGAATAACTGAACCTTGGAACAAACTAATCACCACAGACTTCCTCTTTGTTCTCTAGGGATACCCTGGGAAGACAGTCTTTCCTGATTATAGCAACCCAGAGTGTGCTCAGTGGTGGGCAGACCAGTTCACTAAGTTTCATAAGTATCTGGAATTTGATGGAGTGTGGATTGTAAGTTATTATTCTAGCATCAAATTTCCTTTGGAAACAGATATGCCAAATTTTCAGATGAATTTTAACCCTGATCTGTAATAAAATAGTTTGTTTGACATAGTGGCATTAAAAATTATTTTACTTAATGCTGAGTTTATACATAGTGAATCAGGCTCCTAAAAAATCCTAGGTTGTTATTCTGGGTTTTGTACCAACTGGTTATTTCATTTTGATAATGTTTTTTGCTTTCTCATGATCTCAGCTTTTTCCTTTATAAATTGTCTTTCAGCTTAAAAATACTATTTTATTAAAAGTTATTATTGCTACTATTTATAGCATTGATTTATAAAAATTTAATTATTAGAGAATAATTGAATGAGGACCTTTTGTTTTGTATGGGTGAACAGTAGGGAATTTCTTTGAAAATTTGAAAAACATCTTTGTTAGCAGGATTAGACATCACTTATTTTTAATTCATTATAAAGAAATGGATTTGATCTTAATTATATTCTCTTATTAGTCCTCACTCAGAGGAATAAAAGGGAAAATTATAAAATAAAAATGTTACTCTATCTTAGGTTCTTTCAAATAATACTGAAACAGTAACAAAAACAATGAAATCTTCATAATTTGTAAGGCAAGGATCAAACTTTGAAATGATTATTTCTTAATTAACTGATTGAAATCAATTTATAAAAGTTAAAACGTGCCCACTGTCATTTAGAACTGAAACATACCTTACCAAACATACTGAAACATACTGAAACATACTGTACATACCAATACAATAACTTAACTTTACAAAAAATGAAACGGAGGGCAAGAGAAGTTAAGAAGATTATTTAAAATCCCCAAACCAGTTAATAAGAGACCCCAGATAGCCTGGCTTCTAGTGCAGTAAGCATTTCTCAACAGCTAATTGTGATCAATGGCACTTTACATCTTGTGTGTTTTGTGTCTTCGAAGGAAATGGATGAAGTATCTAGCTTCCCCGAAAGTTCTGGTCATGAGTGTGAATCAAACAGCTTGAACTTTCCTCCTTTTACTCCCAGTAAGTGCTCCCCTGTTTGCTGATGACATAGACACAGGCATGTTTGAAACAACCTTATTAGAACTCAATGCGATCAAGAGTGATTTCCCCTCCAGGCCAAGGGCCCCCCAGAAATACTGAACACTCCTCTGCCTGAGTCTCTGTGGCACTGTTTGGTCTCTGATGACCTTTTGGCTGCAGTCATCCAAGGACCAGTGTGTGGTGACAATTGCTAGCCTGAGCCCGGCCCACTCCCCTGCCTGACCTTCCAGTCTCCAGGTCAACATTCTTTAGTGCTGGTCACTCCTCCAAACACCTTGGCTGGTTCAAGTTTAAAATTTACGAGCATTTCAGAACACATTAAGGTACAAACTATATTACATTGAAGTAAATTTGTATCTCTATTAACTTTTTTCTTTCTTCTTTCCTTTCGTTCTTTTTTTCCTTCCTTTCTCCTCCTCCCAATCCCTCCCTTCCTTCCTCTTTCTTTCTTCCTTCTTCGCTCTCTCCCTTTTCTCTCTGTCTCTCTCCCTCCTCATTTGCAACAGTTTAAAGCATCAATGGTTTCTTAAAGGTCCTATTTATGTCGCATTGGTAGTCAAGGTGAACTTTCCAGTCCTTGATTTTGAAAGAGGTAGGGGAGAGGGGAGACAGAGAGAGAGAGAGAGAGAGAGAGAGAGAACATGGGGGCTGGGTGCAGGGAATATAAACTAGACTATGCTGTGACAACAAATAAACCACCATAACTCGATAGACTAGCACAATAAGAATTCATTTTTTGCTCACATCGTCCCTAGTGAAGGACAGGTGGCTTGAATCCAAGTGGTGACTCAGATCTAGTTTCTTCCACTGTCTCCCATCTGAGAGACCTTTCTTTCCAGCTTTATGGATGAAGGAGAGGGTGGAGGGAGTTTTACGGGCAGGTCTGGAAGGGTGGTGTTCCCAATGTGCCCATGTTCCTTTGCCAGAATAGGGCACAGAGCCTCAGCTTAATATTAATAATTTCAAGGGAGGGTATAACCGTCCAGTATAACCTTCTTACACTCCCAGGAAGAGAACTCTGGTGTGGTGAGCATCTGGACAGCCTCTGCCAGTTTGTTCAGGTTTTTTCACTTATACCCTGAGACCAAGGTTTAGCTGTTTCCTTAGCCTCTTTTGGTTGCCAGAGGAGTGCAGAATGATTTGAAGGGAGTCTTGACTTCTAACTATTTAACCTCTTAAAATAAATCTACCATTTGCTTCTTCAGCCTATTCTTTGTTCCTTTCTGCTTCATCTGTATTCCCCCATTTTTTTCACCCCAGATCAATTTATCACTTTTTTTTTTCTTTATCTCCTTATCTTCTTGGCCAAAACTAAGCTTTATTTTTTATTTTTTGCTTTGCTTTGTTTTTGTTTTCTACAGACAACCTCTATCCCATCACCTTCTGCTTGCTTCTAGCCTCACTCCCTGGGGCCGGCATTCTGTCCACCCTGACGTGACCCACCACTGCCCCTCACAGCGGCGGGGCAGCCTCTTACCCTTCCAGGATTGCCCAGTGCACCATAGCATGGTAGAGCTCAGTGAAGCGGTTGTGAATCTCCTCCCACAAAGCAAGCTGGGCAAGAGTATAGTCTTCTTCATGTTTTACAGTCCAACTTAATTTCTCCCTCCAAACCTTGGTTCTGTTAGGAGGGTGAGAAAAACCCAACCTCTGTCCTCCCTGGTTCTGCGAGTTTCTGGAATTGTGCCTCATACTAAGGTCTTGTGAAGGGTCAAAGCTTGGTGAAGAAAGGCAGATATGGCCCCAGGGGTCCACGGGGAAAGGAAGAGGCAGAAAAATTGATCATTTTAGAATTGAGAAGAGGAAAATACGGTAACAAAGGGAATTCCCAGACGCAGCATGTGAGTTCTAATTTATAAAACCACCCACATCTCATATCTCATTTTTTAAAAAATTTGTGACTAGGGTCTGTGTTATAAAAATGAAAATATTCTCTTTCACTGCCCTCATATCTATACATTATGCACTCAATTTTTCTTGATTAATAAGTATAAACATTATGTGCTTTATATTTAATCTTAGATCAACTTCCCATTGCTCTGAGCATCTTTCTCAGTTGCTGCCACTCACCATCATTCTTTGTGAGCTCAAGGGAATGCAAATTAATTTTAATTATTCATCTCCCATGGTGGGTTCAGTGCAGGCCCCAGGTAGGAAGTAGCATTTAGGATAGAGTTTAAAATCTGGAAAGGATTGTGTCAGGTGGAGATTGGTGGGGGAAGGCACAGTAACCAGGAAGAAAAGAATTGGCTGACTACTTTATTAAAGTTGTCTGATGGAGAAGTTCCTCACCGCTGGGTATTTTCCTCTAGGTGTTCTAGACCGCTCGCTTTTTGCAAGAACCCTCTGCATGGACACAGAGTTTCACTCGGGTCTCCACTATGATGTCCACAGCTTGTATGGATACACCATGGCAAGAGCCACAGACTCGTAAGGACTTGGTTTTCTCCCTGATTCCACATTTAGGGAGTGGGAGGTAAAGGGTTTCACTGCTCTTCTGTAAGTACATTGTTCAAATATTTTTTGCAGTTCATAGGGATACAGAAATGCCGGTTTTTCAGGGTATCTAAGAGGTCCTGTCATGCAAATCCTTGGTTTCTGCATAGGATAAGTTTTGGTTCACTTATGGCTAAGGGGCTTCATTATTTCGAGGATACTAGGAGGCAATGCTATGTAAGACATTTAGAGTCCCGTACTGGGAGAAGGCAGCCCTTGCTTGGGTCCCTGTACTGAATGTGCTATGGTCACCACACTAGGATTGCTTGATTTTAGCAAATAAAAACACAGGACACCAAGTTAAATTTGCATGGGGCATACTTACACTAAAAATTATTCATTGTTTATTTGAAATTCAAATTTACCTGGATGTCCTGTATTTATTTGGCAATGCTACATCACACTCTGCTAGCTTCCCTCCCAATGTTCTGTTCTTTTCACTCTCAATTCTCCCCTCTGCCCTGAGACACACCCACATACATGCATGCACACATACACACACCCTACCACCACCACCATCACCACCATCCAATATGAAAGTGTAACAAGGAGACAGATGTGTTCTGCAAAGCATCACACCCTTTTCATATCTTCTCACATGGGCTGTTTTTGTTGTTGTTTACTTATGACTTTGTAAATTAAGGAATAGCTGTCCCCCTCACTGCCCAGTTTCTTCTTTGGAAGATAGTAAAATATGATCATTATCCCTAAAAGAGGAAAATGTGGAGGCTAAGCTTAAGATTTTAGTCTTATATTTGCAGCATAAATGGAGGAACTAAAGTGTCAGAAGAGCTACTGGGGATCTTCCAGAGGCGTAGGAAAGAACATCCTAGACTTTTTCCACCTCTCTCCTACTGTCGTGGCATTCATGGAACTTTGTGGCAGGAATGAGTGTCAGGGAGACTTTGATGTGCTCATGGGACCTGTCTCAGTCCTTTTCAATCCTTTTCTTACTCGACTTCTCTGTCCCTGTGGAACTCAAGGTCATGAACAGTCCTTTGGAGCTTGGCTCCTCCAGTCCTTGAACAGGCTGTACCTGGCTCTTGCTTACTCTCCAGTGTCCCTCTCCCCTCTGGGTCTGGGGCTTGTCTGTCTGGTCTTTCACTATTGATGAGCCTTAGGAGTTAATCCCCGGGCTTCTTCTTTTCGCTCTATGCCAGCATATAGATAGTTTATGCCTTTTCATAGGTTTTACTGCAATTTATTCTAGTGATTTTAAAATCTATAATTCTAGCTGAGGTCTTTCTCTAATTTTTGGACACAAACATTCAAAACTATCTTCTGACTTTTCCTAACCACAGATATTTTCATCCCTGTTTTGGTTTCACTCTATATAAACTGAAAGCATTTCTTTATGATTGATGATTACAGAGCCCAAACGATTACAAAGTTTGGGCCAGTGGTAATAAAATCACAGTGTCTCAGTCCATATCAAAGGAGAGGTGAGGGCAGGAGGTGAGGAGTGAGTCCTCTCCTCCAACCTATCCTGGCTTTTTTTGTCAATAAATTGTCAGAATGGAGCACTTCACTCTCTTAAACCAGTCTTCTGCTTTAGAATTTTCTCCCTTTTTCCATTATAAGCCGTTCTGCATTTGTAGACTCTCCCTAACGTCCCCTAGGAATATGAAGTGGGGAAGAATTCATGGCTGTGATAGTGTCTTGAGCAATTGCCTGGTGATAAAAGTTTGTAAAGAGAGATTTTAAGAAAAGATACACTTGTCTCAGACCATGTATTAAAAGGAAAGAAAGAAGAGCTTTCCTGCAAAGGGATAGCAGCAATGGTGGCTCAGGTTTTACCATCCTATAGTTGTGTTATTGTTCTATTATACAATTCTAATGGAAGGTGTGGATTGTTTAGCATAAAAGAAGAAGGGAGGGAGATGCATTTTATTAAAATGCCTATGAACAGGAGTGTTCAGAACAAAAGCTCAGAAAACAGCCTACATCCAACCATATGTCATCCCACCTTATGTCCCTTCCCTGTCCCCAAAGTTATAATCATCCTGTAATTAAACTAAGTAATTAAATTCTGTGTTTTTAATTCCTTGTCTTTCATTTTTATATAGTTTTACTTGATATGTCATGTTTTATTACAACACAATGAAAATGATATTTTCTACTTTAGTTGTTTTTAATCTTACAAAAAGTTTCATATGCCGTCTTTTGAGACTAACTCATTTCAATTACTTATTATTTTGCATAGATTAAAATTTGCTAACATTGAGACTTGCTAAGGATAAGTCTATAGTTTCAGAGGAAACTAGGAATAAGTTGTGAAGTTTCAGAGGAAACTAAGAATAAGTCCTGAAGGTTCGGAGGCATACCAGCTAGTGTACAAACTCTCCTATTTGTCAAGCGGAGGGCACAGAGTTCCAATGTGATCTGGTATGTCGCTAAGCAGCATTATTCATATTAGCAAGGCATGGAACCCAGAGACATTAGAAAAACTTTATCTAGAGAAAGAAAATAGGGCCAAGAACCCAAGACATGGTTCCAATATATTGTCAACTAAGAGGGGCCATACCAGAATCAGATCTGATCAGATGGAGAAAACATAATCAGGAGGACAGAGCCTAGAGAAATTTCTGTGGGGGCCGGAATGTAGAGGTTTGTACTGTCTTATATGAGATCTGAAACCTTAGCCAGAAGGGGGAGAGACGCTCTTAATAGTGCTAAGCCTGTTTGCACACCTGGTTTATGATATCTCAGTCTTTTTTCTCAGTTTGGTTGGAAAGCCCATTGTTGCTCTTGGTGTGAAGTGAGTCCTAGATGTTCACAGCTCTCCTCACATTCAACTGGCTGTATTCTCTTCCAGGGCCATGGAGAATAACTTTGTCAATAAAAGGAACTTCATCTTATCTCGTTCCACTTTTGCTGGATCTGGAAAGTTTGCTGCTCATTGGTTGGGGGACAACGCAGCCACATGGGATGACCTTCGATGGTCCATCCCCAGTATCCTTGAGTTCAACCTGTTTGGCATCCCCATGGTAAGTAAGCCTCTTGTCTATCTGAGGAATTTAACTCCTTGTCCTTTGGCATTCTTTCCATTACTAGTCTTGGAGGGTGTCTGAAAAAGTAAGGAGCATGTGTCCCACTGTGATATGTGTTGTAAAAATGAATTTTTATGTGTGGTGTGAGCTGCCTTCTGAAGATAGAATGGTGGTACCTTATCACTAAGCTGTCATCCATGCAATCTCTGGAGATAGGAAAGAGGCACCATGAGTAAAATGTATTAGTATAGGAAAATTCCACCAGGAGAGCATCGGTGAATGGGAAAGTATGAAATTGGGAACAGATATTGAGGAAGAGCCCTGATATAAGGACCACTGTGTGCACTACTATTGAGTCTCCCCTTCCTCAGTCCGTGCTGTGATGCACGCTACCTTGTTTCTCTCGTTTGGCTGGGGGCAGGCCCTGGGACTCTGGGATCTCCTTAAGCATGAACTAATGTGAATAAGAGATTCTCTTTTCGCTTACCATATAAGTACACAGTACATGATTTTTCTTCTGTTACTGACCACTGTATCTGTATGTGTGCTAATTCTCTAGGTAGGTGCCAACATCTGTGGTTATACAAAAAATGTCACAGAGGAGCTCTGCAGAAGGTGGATGCAGCTTGGAGCATTTTATCCACTATCGAGGAATCACAATGGGGCTGGGTTTAGGGTAAGGTCCCCCAGAAAAGTGATGGAAACTTTTTGAATTAACTAACATACTTGTTCTTAAAGAGGAGTTGAAGAAAATCCTACAGGTTGGCCCAACCTGCAGAAAAACCATAAGTAAATCTTGAGTGATAGTCTTAAAAAACAAGGTATGGAGGTGAGGGTGTGTGAGAAGTGGTGTGTATACACTGAATGATTTTATTGTTGGAAAGTCACCAACAAAGGTGAGAAGATTTGTTAAAATTTGTATGGTGCTGCTGTCACTTCTGTTACCACTTTATATAAGATGGGACAATTGGAGTTTATTGATATTTTATTTCAATTAATACAAAGGAAACCAATCATAGATATGAAAGAGCAAGGAGAAAGGATCTAGAGAGGAGCAGGCCAATGATCCAAAAAAAATTTTCACCCTGTTACAGCATTCTATCTTTCTATGAATAGTTTGGGAGATTTCAAGACTACTTCTCATGACTCATCCCACCTTCATTCTTTTCCATCCAAAATAATATTTTTGATGGGCAAGTATATAGAAGTGGGTTCAAAGTGCCTCCTAAGGAGGTATTTATGGTGATGGCAGGAGCAAGTAAGGTGGGATGTCCTTGTATTTAATGAAGTAATCTGCAATGGAAATATTTTGTATGGAGAGGCTCAGCTCTTAATAAGCTCATTAGAATAACATCCCAATGATTGTTTTAGCTCCAGCTCTAGACTTTGTCTTGAACCTAGGAAGGATTAACCTTCAAACCTTCAAAATATTGTATCCCTGAGCTTTCCCAGCCACTTGTGATCGAGAGAGAGATGAACGATTTCTGAACATCCAAGCAGGTGGCTGAGAGCAAGTAGGTGTTCTTCATGAAGAGATGTCTTAAAAGGACATATACAGTAAGAGCACTCAGATCACCCATGCAACCAGATTAAAGTGTTTGTTTTCTTTTCTCTAAAGTAGCTCTGTTTGGCAGAATTATAATGAGAGCCATATGTTAGTTTAAATTTAAATTTAAAAAGTGAA